>JASDQU010948293.1:14390-32799 GCA_032191745.1 Picea mariana
TCCTTAGCGTGAATGTGGATGGTGCTAACCCAAGTCATAGCTCGGGTGTTGGTTCACATGCTGTAGAGCCCCCTCCTGAGGTGCCTCCGGGCCCAATTCACTAGAATTCATTATTTAATCAATGTAGTTTTGTCTCTATAGTCAAGAAGGGTGCAAGGCGACAGCCCCACCAACGTATAGTCATAGACAAAATCTTAGGTTTAATATGCATAGACTGGCAAACAACAATTATGGAAAAGTGTCTCTGTTTTTTATTTTTTCTCTCAAAGCCTATCCCAACAAAATAAATTTGTTATTTTACACATGGTCATATTTCCCAAGTGGTCGACTAGGCATTGCTATGTATAACCTCTTCTTTTTCATGCAATAGAAATTATAGAACTAGATAATTAACTAAAAAAAAATCAATACATTTTAAATTTAAACAAAATTTTCAAAACAAATTTATTTTTATCTATCTTTTTATTCCATTGATTYTTATSCACTTAATTAACTTTRTTTTTCTCCTCAAAATTGATTTTTATCCACTTAATTAAATTTGTTTTCCTCCTCAAAATTAAAATCCTCCCCTTTAAAATTTAAAAGAAAAATATTCTCTATTTTTAAGATAATTTATCCACCATCCATGCACCTACCATTTCCCTACGTAAGTTTTAAACTAAAAATGTGTATTATTATTCAAATTTAAATATTAACATTTTGATTTTTGAATATTAAAATTTTAGTTACTGTTTATAGATTCAATTTATATTATAAAAAATCATATGATCTTAAATTTGACGTAGAGTCGTCGTTATTATTATTATTTAAATTTTTATTTAAATTTAATTATTAATTAAAAATATGCTTCTTCTACATCTTTTAGTTCATAATTTTGTAAATGAAAAAGTTAGTTTTTCTTTTTTAATTATCAAACGAATTGATTTGAAGTTGAAAAAAAATCTAATACCATATCATTTATTTTAATTAAAATTAATGATGGTTTTTTTTTAATTTGAATTGTTTAAATTCTATATTTTTTATTATTATTTCTATCTTCTAATTATTTTTATACTCAAATAATTAACAAACATATATAAAAAAAAATTGAAAAAAAAAACTAGCTCTATAATCATATTCATATCACTCCTCTTCAAAAATTGAAGATAAAGTTTAAAAAGGATTTAATTAAAAATAATGATGCTTTTTTTTAAATTTGAATGGTTTAAATTCTATATTTATTATTATTATTTTTATCTTCTAATTATTCTTCTACTCAAATAATTAACAAACATATATAAAAAAAAATAATTGAAAAAAAAACTAACTTTATAATCATATTCATATGCTCGCACGTGTGTAGACGGATTGGCAAGTGTCATGTAAATGGAAGGAAATTTGTAAAATGAAGTCTCATGTTCGATTCTCACCCGGATTTACTCGTGCGCCATTCTTGCGGGCTAGGTGGTTGCACCTGGCATTATAGTGGTAGCCGACGGGGATCGACCCCGTGTCACGCGAGTACGAGAACGGCGAGTTGCCAATTCCCCCAATTAAAAAAAAATATTAATAATTATATGAATATGAATATGAATATCACTCCTCTTCAAAAATTGAAGATAAAGTTTTAAAAGGATTTAACAAAATTAAGAGGCTTTCATATATAACAAACATATATTAAAAAATTGAAAAAAAAAAACTAACTCTATAATCGTAATCATATCACTCCTCTTCAAAAATTGAACATAAGTTTTAAAAGGATTTAACAAAATTAAGAAACTTTGATATATGTATATGCATTTTAGATATTTTCCCTTGAGGGTTCATCATTGGATATCCCATTAGTAAGGCTTGTTTTTCCATGTCATTGTCAATCAATATATCATATTCACCAAATCATTATAGGTTTTTTTAGCAAGAATTGCAGTAAGATTTTGCATGGTTTTATGGAATTTCTATTTACTAGTACTAGATTCTAGGCATGTTCTCTACGTGATTTCACAACAAAACTGGCTCTTGGTTTCTCTATGGGTGTTTGGTTTTCTAGATTTTATGCATTTTTTATTTGAATTAGGTTCTCACCACCTTAGCTCTATGGGTTCTAAATTTAGAAAGAAATCATATTTTGGCATCGTGGGTTCTATTTTTTGGGAATTTGGTTTCCTAGATCTTTTATGTTCTGGCCCAAGCAATTTATCAAACTTCAGACATATTTAAATATGTGGCATTCTCGTGGTGTTGGGTACTCTATGAAATAGTGGCATTCTTGTTTCATTGATAAAGAGATACCTTGGGAGAAAATCAGTCCTAAGATGGCACCTTTGTCTATGTTCTTCCCTCACGAAATATAGGGAACCACAAGAAATATGAAGAGTTCTTCGAATGCATGAAGAATCTATCAAATGCAATAGTAATTTCCTCTTTTCGGTCACCTCAAAATTTAATGAAAATGAGAATCATTGCACCTACAAAATTTCTTCAATCATGAGCACAGTCGTTCAACAAAAACAAAAATTAGTCACTTTGGAAGTTGAATGTAATATGCTGAGAAACATTGTTGTATATATGATCAAAGGTTCTCAATCAAGAGCCTCGAATCATAGGATGTCCATCAATTTTTCTCAAGGGGAATTCAAGGAAGAAGACACAGTACACCATCTGATAGAGGATATGGACCTTGGTAATTAGGAATATTTTCCTTCCAATGTTGGAATGGAAGATGTTGTTAGCTACCATGTCTTTCATTAAGTTTAAATGTTTTCTAAAGCAATTAGAATACTAGATGTTTTTTTCTTTTCGAAATATATAGCTTTAAAAAATACTTGGATGTTTTGACTATAGACATTTGCAAGCTCTATTTTTTGCATGTAAAGGGATGTCAATTTTGTTTAGACTATGGATAACAGTCATATGTAATGTTGCTATTTGTCCTAGCTATAAATTTTATAATATAAATTTCACTAGTTTCAATTTACACACACATGTTCATGGAGTGACAAATGGGTGGGTGATTAATATAGAATTAGTAATTATAATAATTATAATTTTGTATGATATGGACAAAAGGAATGAGCCTCAAAGGCTATATAAGAAAGGATAATTTGGTTTGAGAGCCTGTCTTTTTGAACCCTAATGTTGTATGGATGTCCTAATGCTCAATTTCGTGTTGAGCTAATGTTGAGTTTGGTTTCAATAGTGTTCTATCACTATGTAGGTGGGGTACCACAAGATCTATAGGAGCCACATAGTTTACATGCTAGTTATTGTACTTTTCTCATACAACATGTTGTGGCTTGGGGATCCCTCAGGAAGAAAATTACACATTTGGGAGTTGACATGATGGTCAACCAACAAGAAAATATTTATTTGGAAAAAAAATAATTGGAGATAATACTTGGAGAAATATTGTAATGAAATAATCATCAAGAGAGGATCTTCTATAGCCATCAAAAAAAGCTATATAATTCTAGAAATTTCAATTTATAGATAGACAACTTACAACTTGAAATTCTCTTAAATTCTTTTTTTTAATAAATCTTAAATTGAATATTTCATGAGAAAGTTACAGCACTAGCATAAATTTTAAATCCTAGATTTCCAATTAGTCTAAAGACTAAAACTTAACTAAAAACATCAACCTTAAGCAAGACCTACAAGACTATTTTTGGGTCATTCTACTAAAACAATTCCCATAAAATAAAAACATACTCACCTTTACTTCAATAATTGTTTTGGATACATACTTAACTTTCCTTCATTAAAGGCATGTACACATCCTTTAGCATGTTTTCCAGGATCAGAAATTTGGATTTGATGGGGTTTTAAGAGGACAATTTGGGTTTTGTCCTTATGATTGAGGAGGTAATATATGTTTGACTGTATAATGTTTTAATATCTTATCGATTGTTTTAAAACATTTTCTTGATTTATTATAATTTAGAAATTGATCTGGAAGAAACCCTGTAGTTAGTAAAACTTAGGAATTTTCCCTTTTGAGTTTCGTAATTTATCTGGCTAAAGAAAGTAATTGATTTTTACAAGTCGAAAGAAATATTACATGCATGCTATTACTATTGTGTAACTTATTATCATGTTTTTATGCTAGATAAATATATGTAATTGAGTAAATACATACTCTTGAGTCTCTTTGTATTCCTATCTCATTATTCTAAACTAAACTATTGCGACTAATGATATAGAATTTGTTTTTGGCACTAGAGCGTTGATTAAGTTTGAAGAAGATAAATCTTTATGCATTCCTAATTTAATTTTGTTCATATGAATTAACCTTATAAAAAGGATCCTCAATTAAAAGAAAATTTACAAAAAAACGGTTAGAACAAATCTCTTTCTAGTCATTATAGAGAATTGTATTTGAAACTTTATATGCAATTTGTACTTGAATGTAATGTACTGAGTAATACACCTATATGGATTAAAGGTTGATTGTATATGGTAATTTGAGGGAATATTTGTTGTTTTATTTTTCTTGAGGAGAATTGTGAACCATTGAATGATTAGTAGATGAATAATCATTGTGAATTAAATACTTGTCTTTATTAAATTGGTAATTTAGCTAGCTTTGCTACTTATTAATTGTTCATTAATTTTGATTACAATGTTTCCAGTGCTAGTGTCATTTATTTGAAAATATATAAATCATACATAGCATTGTAACAAAAAATAAGTGATTATTAGAATCCATCTTTTACTTTTGTTAATATTATTAATATTAATCTTCATGGGTTTACAAGAGGATTATATGATCAAGGGATTAAATTGATATGTCATTATTGAAACATAAATTATCGTAATGATTCTCTATATCTCTCTTTATATATGTGTGTGTACGCACATGCTTTTATAAACTGTGTGATTTTTTTTAGGTTATCATCTTAAATGGGCATTATAGTTTTTCTAAATAAAAGTTTTACCCATAATATATTGTGCCATAATATACATTCATTTTATATATAAAATGTGAATATCCCTTTGAAACTTATCATAACATCTATCCACTTTATATGTATGTGTGTACGCATGAGATTTTATAAACTATGTGATTTGTTTTAGGTTATCATTTTAGATGAACATTATAGTTTTTCTAAATAAAAGTTTTACCCATAACATATTGTGCCATAATATACATTCTTTTTATATATAAAATGTGGATATCCTTTGAAACCTATCATAGCATCTATCCATATTCAAGTTTAGCATCTATCCATATCCAATTTGAGAAACATGAAAAGTACTTTTAAAACCTTGTAAAGTGCCTTACCTCTTCAAAAATTTTGAATGTTGATGTTATCTTCTTGACCAGGACAAAGCATAAATGAATTAACTTAACATGCATAAATGAATTAACTTAACATGTCTGATAGTTCCTTTGCAATCATAGTTCCTTTGCAATCGTTTTTTTTAAGTGGTGTTGCATAATTGAAATGAGTTAAATAGTTATCTCATATGCAATCATTTTTTTTTAAGTGGTGTTGCATAAGGAAATGGGCTAAATAGTTATCTCATATTTAGCTCTAGCATGTTTGGCAGTTCCTTTGCAATCATTTTTTAAGTAGTGTTATATAAGGAAATGAGCTAAATAGTTATCTCATATTTAGCTTTATTTGTATGCCCTACATACACAAGTGGCATTAAAGAAATATCTATTTTAGTTTTTTCACTTTTTCAATTATGTTGCTAAATGGAAAAGAAATAAGTAACATTAAAGAAATACCTATCTTGGTTTTTTCACTTTTTCAATTATGTGCAAAATGGAGAAGAAATATTAATTGACTTTTTCAATTATGTTGCAAAATGGAAAAGAAATTTTATCAATCAATAAATTGAAGAATTCGACATTAAAGAAATACCTATCTTGGTTTTTTCACTTTTTCAATTATATTGCAAAAGGGAAAAAAAATAAGTAACATTAAAGAAATACCTATCTTGGTTTTTTCATTTTTCAATTATGTGCAAAATGGAGAAGAAATATTAATTGACTTTTTCAATTATGTTGCAAAATGGAAAAGAAATTTTATCAATCAATAGATTGAAGAATTCAAGGTGTGCACCATTTGACTCCATTGCCTTATCAAAAACAATGTTTTTTATAATCTATAACACATGTTCATTCATAGGAGCATCATCTAAATTTCATAGGAGCATCATGTAAAATAAAATTCAAAAATTAATTATTATAAAGAAATTAAATAGGTGTATTAAACACTAACCTGTCGTAATTCAAATTTCCCATTTCTCATAAGTAATATTTTTTTTATTTGAATTTTTCATTTTTATAAGTGAAATGAAATTTAAATTTAACATATATGTAAAATCATTTTGATGTGTATCTATTTTTCATTCCATTAATTTTTATACACTTATTTAACTTTATTTTCCTCTTCAAAATTAAAATTCTCCCACTTCAACTTAAAAAACATTGTAAATGTAAGATAATTTATCCACCATACATGTACCTACCAATTCCTTATACAAAATTTAAAAGTAAAAAATACATATTATTATTCATTTTAATATCAATATTTTGGTTTTTCAATATTGAAATTTTAGATATTATTTATAAATCCATTTTTTATTATAAATATTTACAATTCCTTATATAAAATTTAAAAATAAAATGTATATTATTATTCATTTCAATATCAATATTTTGGTTTTTCAATATTGAAATTTTAAATACTATTTATAAATCCAATTTTTATTATAAAAATTTATATGATTTGAGTTGTAATGTAGGTTAGTTATTATTATTAATATTTATATCATCTGAGTTTTGATATAGGTTAGTTATTAATATTTAAATTTTTTTTTTTAAATTAAAAATATATTTTTTAAATTTTTTCATTTATAATTTTCTAAATTGATAATTTTATAAATTGAGAAGTTAATTTTTTTCTCTTTTATTTTTATTTTTATTTTTATTTTTATTTTTATTTATTCGATAGATTAAATTGAATTTTAAGAAGTTTCTACATCATTGCTTTTGTTATTTGCATTGTATCATTTAATTAAATTAAAAAGAATGTGTCTTTGTTTCATATACTTTCTTCCATTTTTCTATCTTCTTCAATTATTTTTCTCACAAAACAATTAAATAAAAAACAAAAGGATGACTCTTAATCATGTTTATATAAACATTTCACATTTTCAAAAATGAAAAACAAAAAAAAATTTAATAAAATATTTAATAAAACTAGGAAACTTTGATATATGTAGATGTCTTTTATAAGATGTTTCAGGGTCAAGTCCTCGGCCAGCTAAATTGTTGATATTATTGGGCCTCACTCAATGTCCCCATCGAGTTAGGCCTAGTAATTATGGCTGACGTTTTACCCCATTTACCATCCATGAAATGTGGGAAAGTACTCGGAGGGTTTCCTACGATTTCTTCCATCAGAAAAAAAATAATGTAGATGCATTTTAGGTATCATCCCTTGAGAGTTCATCATCGGATCTCCCATCAATAGGGATTTCTTTTCCATGTTATTGTCAATCAATATACAATATTCACAAAATCATCGTGACTTTTCACATTTCACTTACTTTCCACCAAAATGTAACATTTATTAATTTATAGTTTGAGATTATAAACTAATAATCAATCTATATACAAAAAAGAGTTACATAGTAGCTAATCCCTACCTTTATCTTTAAGGTAAGTATTTTTAGCTTATACGTAAATATCTTTTATTCTACACCAATTATGATATTAAATGTTCAAACTTGTTGGAAATATTGAGAAGAGGGGGTGAATCAGTATTACATTTTTAAACAATTAGTAATTACTTTGTTATTTTAATTATCACAATAAATTATTAATGGACTTGTATTTAAAAAATCAATTATATAGATCAAGAATTACAAAGTTTATAAAGAATAATGTCTGATTGTGAAGGACACCAATCCTCTTTAGAGCACCAACTCTTGGAGACACAAATCCCCTTCTTCAGGCCATCAACTCTAGGAAGCACCAACTCCCTTGTTTTAGGGTACCAACCCTAAGAAGCACCAACTCTTTTATTTTAGGGCACCAACCCTAGGAAGAAACAACTCCCTTGTTTTAGGGCACCAACCCTAGGAAGCACCAACTCCCATATTTTTTAGGGAAACAACCCTAGGAAGCACCAACTACATTATTTTCACACTTTACTTAGTAAAGGATATGAATCCTTTATTTCTCCTCCATTCCACCCTCACTACATAAGTATCTTCAATTTTCCTTCTTGGACTCTGCTTTTGCTTTTGATCTTTTGATCTGAACTGCAGACATGATTTCTTCTCACCACTCTTTCTTGTTTATATAGTCTTCCAACTGGTGTGAATTTTAAGCATTGTGACTCTTTGTTTGAACCATTGCACCTCTTCATTTAAATTAACAATAATAACTTATATTATTATTATTATTATTATTAGTTTAAAGACTTCAAATCCCTTGCAAATTGTTCATCATTTTAATCCTTCACTAATTATTTTCTTGTTCTGGATTTGAATATCTGCAGACAGGCACTTCCTTCAAACCATTCTTTTCTTTGTGACCATGGTCTCAAACCACGGGCTTACCCTCTAAGTATTGCCCTTAGCACTAGTGTTGCACCTTTGTTACCTTGAGCACTCACATGACCAACAACATAACCTTGTCATCCGGGCTTCATCCCTTTGNTTACCCTCTAAGTATTGTCCTTAGCACTAGTGTTGCACCTTTGTTACCTTGAGCACTCACATGACCAACAACATAACCTTGTCATCCGGGCTTCATCCCTTTGAAATTTTTTTTCTCTTTTACCAAACTCTTGTTATCGCCGAAGAGATATCTTCTAGAGTGTCACCTTTCAGAGTAGTTACATCTCATGTAGGCTAATCCAATGGATAGAATTACTCTTGAAATTCTTAGCTCGACGGTCTGGTCTAATCCTTGCGCAATTTTCACTGTGACGAGATATTATCCGTTGATCTCTTTTTCTTTTATCTTGATCTGACAGTGTGGAGTTAATCTCTTGTTGAATGGATGATTCTTGCTTGTCTTGAGGATAAAACAAAATCGACGATCATGAATTAATAAAGAGTTGAGATGAATGATTCTCGTTCAGTCCGGGACTTCGGAAATTCATGACCCCAGGACTCCATGTTACTAGAATTATGGAGTAGGAAAATTTGTCTGGAGGTTTACCTACCAAATAAGTCATAGAATGTTGGTGACCGCTTGATGTCGGTTAACACCTTGTGGTTACTCTATCCTTCCATTGTACTTGATTGGAATGTCAAGAAATATTCTGGAAGATCTTAAATCAACGACCAAACATTAATTCATGACTTTGGCCATTTTTTGCTAGTAGGAGAAGTTAAACATCCCCGGAGGCTATAATATCAGAGTGACGTGGCATGTTGACCTCACTGTTGACATGGCACTGGCTTAGTGGCTGCCACGTGTCACCTTGATTCATGACTTCCGTATACCTAATGTGCCAACTAGACCTTGACACTTGTTACCAACTGATTGGGCCACGTGTCATCTTTTTCTTCTATCACATGTCTCCCTCCTAGATCATGGATTTTCACTTCATGGCTTCGGTACTTCGTGGCTTCAGGGTTTTTAGTTGTTTGGGACTCCTTGTAATCCCGAAGTAGTCAATGATGGGCTGACTATTCCTTCCCTTGCATGATCGAACAATCCAGGAGATTATTTGTTATCCGAACCTCATTCTTGATCAAACAACTACCGGGATTTTGGTGATTATGGCTTTTCACTTGTGGCTTTGGGAGTTTTAGGTGTTTGGGACTCCTTGTAATATCGAAGTGGTAAACGTTGAGCTGGCTATCCCTTCCCTTACACGATCGAATGGTCCAGGAGAATCTTCATTAACCGAACCTTATTCTTGATCAGACAGCTAACGGGATTTTGGTGATTCTTGGATTCTGAGATATTGTGGCTCCTTCCTACATCCATTTATTGTTGAAACACCAAATAGATATACCACCATAGGTATTCCCTTGTCTTGATTCGACGGCCTTTGTTTACCATGGGACTTCATGCCTTTGGCCTCTCTTATCCTTTCCTTCCACTACACTTGATCAACAGTTGACAACATTTCCCAGCTCTTCCTTTCATCTGACGGTCTAGGTGAGTTTGTGACTTCGAGGCTTCGTGAGTTCGTGCCTCTGCCTTGTCTCCAATTTTCACCGAAGTGGTGAAGTTCTGAAGTCCTATTGGTCTTGATATACTGTTGAGTATTATTTATTCCGATCTGATAGTTAGGATTTAATTTCTCCTAGCCTATGGCTCCATCTCAATCAGATGGTCCTGGATTGTCCCGAAAACTTCATCAATGAACAGGATTCCTCCTAACCCCTTTGGATTTATACTTGGATTCCAACTGAACCAAAATCGTTGAGTTGTGCCTTTGGTCAATGATCGACGGTCTTAATATCTCTCGACTGTAAGAGAGTTTCCTCATAGTTCTGAGTGTGTTCTCGAGCTGATCTGTTGGGAATTTGATCCCAATAACACTTCCTTAAGGTAATCATTTTTTAAGATTTCCTTCAAATTTTCCAAAGGTATTAATATTGCATGCTCTGATCTCATGCAACCTAATACACTGCCTCTCCTAATATTTATCTTTATACTGGATTTCTCTCACCTAGTGTTATGTCTTCTCTGCAACCTACTATGTTATCTCTCCTGAGCTTTAGGGTCTCAAAGACATATAATGATAATACCATATTGATCTTCTTGACATCAGTGCCAACACCATAATACCATGTCCAACATTGATCATATTGGCCTTCTTTGACATCAATTCCAACACCATAAAACCACGTCCAAGATTCTCCCCCTTTGGCATTGATGCCAACAAAGTAAAACCCCTTTTTCAATCTTAACTGGATTTTACTGATCATTCTCCCCCTTCGACAGCAATGAAAAAAGGGATGTTTCCTTGCTCCCTTTAGGGTGACACTCCCCTTGAGATGATGCTCCCCCTATATATAAKTTTCTCCCCCTTTTGACAAGGGATATCACTTTGAGGCAATGTTGGTGCATGGCTGACAATTATCTCTCTACATGGAATCATGCTATTGAAACCAATCATGGGAATAAGAATAACTCCCCCTATATTCTCTATAAGATGAACAATAATYTCCCAATGAAATTTGCTTATGTTTCAAATACTATTGTTCAAATGGAACATAAATCAATTGTTCAATAATGATCTACTCTTCCTATAATGATCCTTGGACATGTCCATGCATTAACCATGTAAACTCATGCCACACCATACATCAAGTGTATGCCAATCATACATATGATCTCATTCCTCAACCATGAAGTATAAGATATGTCAAGAAATATGTGCCAAAAGTGAACCAAGCATATATCAGGATCTTCAACAAGTGCCTCTATCAATGTACCAACAATGCGCCTTAAACAAGTGTCATATCACACATGATATGCCTCTATCATAAGATATGAAAATGGAGCTCACATATGTACCATCCATGTACCATGACAGAACTACCTTAGAAACCATTCACATAACTTCACTAAGAGACTACATAACCAACATTGTTCCTTGGCATGTGAAAACCTTCATCAAACCATGCTTCTTTCAATGATGTTAGTTATCTATTGAGCCTCTTCATTCTTATGTGCTTAAATACTCATAGGGGTATCAACTAGAACAATCTTAAGTCTTCCCTAATTCATCCTTCCTTTATTTTGTTTATATTTGTTTTAGGAGGATTTTTTAGTAGATCATCAAAATAGTGTTTGAAAAATTCCAAGATCATCATCACTTAATTCTTCTAGTTGATCTCCTATTGAAATTTCATCATCATCACTATTTTGTGCAACATAAGATTCTTTATCTTTTTCTTGAGAATTTGTTTTTTGCATTTTCCATTCGTTGGGTAATGGATAATTTATTTGCATGACATTATCAAGTTCTATAATTGTTGTTGGATTACCAAGAGGGGGGGTGAATCAGTAATAGAACAATTTAATCCTTTTTAACCATAAAATTCAAGTGTTATATCAATGTAGCATTGTCATCCAATAGTTGCAGAGTAAATAAAAAATGAACAAATGAGAAAGCATACACATATAGAGTACACCAGTGTTTTTACGTGGAAACCCAAAGCAGGAGAAAACCACATAATGTTTTTTATTATATGCCTTTAATAATTACATTCATTGGAAGCAGCAACTTCCTTTGTTTTCCAACTACAATTGGAAGGAGGCTCCAACCCCCTATTTTCTCAGGCTACAACTTGAGGGAAGCTCCAACTCCCCAATTCTCTAGCTACAACCAGAAGGAGGCTACAACCCCCTATGTTCTTCAGCTACAATCGTAAGGTGGATACAACCACCTGTCATTTTCCCGTCCAACCGTCTTGTCATAGAAGTAGAATGATGGAACCACTATCACATTATCACTATGATATATATTGATGTAAACCTATACCTATCAACCTGCACCAAACAACCTGCAATCAACCTGTACCATAAACAAGTGCATCAACCATGCACCAACATGTACCTCAACCAAAATCTCTCATCAATTTCATCATCCAAATCTGATTTGTAACTCTGTAATAGAACTGGTGTATATGATCACATACCTGGAAACCTTCCTTAACTTTAACAACAAGAGACTATCATTTTCATCAAACTTTACTTTAGTCTCACGTGACTAATTTTGGATTAGTCAACAACCCTAACTTGAAATAATCATAAATGTGTACATGTAATGAATAAAGATCTAGAAATAGCACACAATGTTCTTCAGTGCATTTTATGTAATTCCTCTAGGTTTCACTACTTGGAACCTCTCAGAAAAGGAATTATAGAAAAAATGGCATACCTTATTGAATTTTGGCTTATTCTAGAGAGAGAGATTGTAGGGCATGCCCCACATGGAATATTTGTTGTATGGATCTGAAAATAATACACAGAATACTACAAACTGTACTCTAACCAATACATTTGGTATTACTAAATTTGGATCTGTTATGAAGAAGCTATGATATTTTTACCCGAAACACATTTTTTAGACTAGTTTCAAGACTAGCCATAGACCCTATTTTCCACAGAGTGTAACTCCAAAAATAAAATGACCCACAAGATGAATTGTTTATTAGAGCTACTTGGATATGTTTCCTCAAAGTCCTCCATATTTCGCAGTTTGAATCATTATAGAAAAAAATTATTTCAAAAATGGTGAGATGACATGTAAATAACATAGCTCATAAAGCATCATCAAAAGAATTTATCCTCCCTTGAATTTCAGACTTCTTTACTTCACCTTCCCTCTAAAATTCGCCTTATATATCCTTTGATTACCTCAGTCACTTATAGATATTCAATATGCTCAAGTGTAATTAAAATGAGAGACCATTTCCTCTTATTTATACTTTTATGTAACTTCCTCAAGGGGTTACCTTCTAACCATCTTAAATCACTTTCCTTATTTTAGGGATAACCCACTTCTAACCACTTGTCCACTTAGTAATTTATTCATTAACTTTATTATTTAAATAAATTTTTTTGTATCCACTTTCACTTATAGTGCACTCATTGCTTCAATTTATTATTTAAATAATTTCTTCTTTGCAACCACTTTGACTACTGTAAGGTAGCTAGAGAGGTAGTGGTGGGGCCCAGAGGGCCCATAGTGATAATAGTGGAGGCCATTCAATGTAAGGTGGACTAGGTCCACTATATTATTAAATAAGACCCACTATGGTAGTTAAATATAATAAATGGGTAGTTAGATTTAATAAATGTAAGAGGACTTCTTAGAAGATTCTACTTCTAGAAGATTCCTTCTCTAGAATGTTCTTAGGTGATGGTAGCACTATATAAAGGGGTTCAAGCAATGTAATGGGATATGAAGAGAAGTATTATATTTGGAGCGGTAGCTCAATAGGAGGATGCCCCCTCGAAGAGGCAAGTGAATATGAGAGGATCCCTTCCATAATAGGATCCATTGTATGGTGTTGCCCTACCTCAAGGGTTTGGTAATAATAAAGTGTGGTTTCTTCTATCTTGTTTGTGGATATATTGTGTATTCAGTATTTGCAGTGATTATATTTGCAGATCTATTCAGGTTCTTAGTGAGTGGTATTAGAGCACTTTCCTCGGCAGAATGTGTGGGTTAAATTTTTTTTCAAAATAGAGACGTATTCCTGTGTCTTTAAGCCACAAAAATCTGTCGTTACGCACATAAACCCATGGTTGAGGGATTCATACATGTAGGAAATACAAGTGGTACCTAAGCGCAAATTTGTTGGCCACCCTTGTAATCCCTGTTGGTACCCCTTCGAGTGGTAGCGCATCAGACAACACATGTGTATGGATCAGCCTAGATTACCTGAATCCCTCTTTAGATAAACCAATCGGCCACCTGACTGCTATAGTGTCACTGAGAACAACACTCGGTAAGATACTCTCTAGTACCTGGGTATTCGGGTAGTATGACTAAGGGTACGGTCTATCCTCCTTAGTTAGTGCCCTTAGATATTAGGCCGAGTACTACTGTTGGACCCCACACATATATCAGAGAGCTATAGCACAGGGCAGACCCTTATCTGTAGAACCCTTGAATACCTAACCCTTGGGGACAGAAACATAAACAAATTAAAACAGACAAGATCTATTGCCACGCAACTGTGTTTAGGTTGCCAAGTAAATACACATTTCTTTCTGGTTAATCATTTGGGCATTTTCTCTCTGTAGTGTTCTTCAGACCGGAGTATAACTCCGTAAAAAAAATAAAAAATAAAAAGTATGAAAAAATTTTCACCATTATTTCAGACCTATTCCATTGGATTCATCTCTTCACCCTTATCACATTCATCCATATCATTTTTTCGACAAAAAAAGTTTTACACCGCCCGCTCATTTTCACTTCCCCCATCCTCTGGGCCCCACCACTAAATGTAAGGTATCTAGAGAGGTAGTGATGGGGCCCAGAGGGACCATAGTGATAATAGTGGAGGCCATTCAATGTAAGGTGGTCTAGGTCCACTATATTATTAAATAAGATCCACTATGGTAGTTAAATATAATAAATGGGTAGTTAGATTTAATAAATATAAGAGGACTTCTTAGAAGGTTCTACTTCTAGAAGATTCCTCCTCTAGAATGTTCTTAGGTGATGGTAGAACTATATAAAGGGGTTCAAGCAATGTAATGGGATATGAAAAGAAGTATTGTATTTGGAGCGCTATCTCAAAAGGAGGATGCCCCCTCGAAGAGGCAAGTGAATAGGAGAGGATCCCTTCCATAATAGGATCCATTGTATGGTGTTTCCCTACCTCAAGGGTTTCTATAATAAAGTTGTGGTTTTCTATATTTTTCTCTGAATATTTGTGTATTTCTGTATGCAAGTATTTGGTTCTTAACAAGTGGTATCAGAGCACTTTCCTTGGCAGACATTGTGAGCAAATATTTTTTATTTTTGCAGATTTTTTTTCGGAGAAGAAAAAAGAGGGCCGCGACATTCTAGACATTTTTAGTATATTTATGTGTAAAATTTGTAGAAACGGGTTGTAAATCTGAGTTCCTCTTAGAAAAACACCCAAGTTGATAAAACAAATTCATTCAAAACGGAGTCCGGAAGGTCAAGATATTGAAGTTTTAATATCTACAATTTTTCAGGGTTTTTTTCCACGGATGGCGGCGTGATTTTTTTTTTATTTCTGTAGCAACTGGAGGCCAAATTTTCTCAAATAAATTACAGATTTGAGTTCCTCTCACAATTTCACCCAATTTCAAAAAAAACAATCAGTGGAAACGGAGTCCGAGAAGTGAAGTTATGAGCATTTTAAATTCAATAGTTTTTCAGGGTTTTTCTGGAAAACGCTGTGATTTTCTGCAGTAATTTATTGTTGTATTTTTTGGGTTTTTGGTGATGACTGCGGGACTGAAGAGTTCATAGGGTGCTCAAATGGCTATTTCTTCTCAAACCCTCAAATAAATTCTACAGATTACTGAAGCATTCAAAGCCCAATTGTTTGACAGATTGGATGGCTTTGTAGATGGCCTCAATGATAGTTTTTGTAGTATTCAAGATTCATTGGATAACATGCAAAAGAGATTTCTTATGGAGGAACTCAGGGATGAATATAATCAAGAAATATATGCTTGGTATGATTTTGAGGCCGATTATGATGATTGGTATATGGATAGTTGTCATTTTTTGGATGACAACCATTTCCATATTTTATTTGATGACTCTACTCCACCTTCTGTAGAGAACATCAATGTCCCACATCAGGATCTAGTTACCAGTGTCCAGCCTACATATTCTACAATGGTATTTTTCCTTCCAGATTCATCTTTGATCATCTCCCACTATGTGGATTAATATTCTTATTTGGATCCACATTATCGGTGTTAGTATTGGGAGCATCATTTTCAGTTGGTTATTGGGTGTCGATATCTTCCATGTGGGGTTCACATGAGCAATTGAACATGGGACCCAGGTTTACAATGGTGGTTTACTTCAGCATGGTGGCTTCTATTTATCAATGGGACCCTGGTTCTCTATTCTACTTCAGCACTATGGTCCACACTTATCCATGGGACCCTGGTATATGGTTGTACATGAAGCGTTGAGGACAACGCTTTCATAAGGGGGATGGAATGTAAGGTAGCTAGAGAGGTAGTGGTGGGGCCCAGAGGGCCCATAGTGATAATAGTGGAGGCCATTCAATGTAAGGTGGACTAGGTCCACTATATTATTAAATAAGACTCACTATGGTAGCTAAATATAATAAATGGGTAGTTAGATTTAATAAATGTAAGAGGACTTCTTAGAAGGTTCTACTTCTAGAAGATTCCTCCTCTAGAATGTTCTTAGGTGATGGTAGCACTATATAAAGGGGTTCAAGCAATTTAATGGGATATGAAAAGAAGTATTGTATTTGGAGCGCTAGCTCAATAGGAGGATGCCCCCTCGAAGAGGCAAGTGAACAGGAGAGGATCCCTTCCATAATAGGATCCATTGTATGGTGTTTCCCTACCTCAAGGGTTTCTATAATAAAGTTGTGGTTTTCTATATTGTTCTTTGAATCTTTGTGTATTTTTGTATGCAATTATTTGGTTCTTAACAACTACTTTGACCTTGTGGGGCTTCTAGATGACTCACGAGGGTTCTCCATCTTCACATGGCCATAACTTTGTAGCCGTGAGGAGTTATGTGATGTTCCACGTACCACTGGAAATGGTATGACATGTACTATCCATCTAGAATAGTATTACCTTCAAATATATTAAAACTCATACCATTATACATCAAACAAACTTGGGTCCATTACCTAAACATTTGTGCTACCAGAATTCGCTACCAGACTTTCTTCAAGGGTTGACATCAATGACAACCAACCAAAATAATCAACAATCTCTCCCTTTGGCATTGTTGGCAATAGTATGATGAAATAATTAATTCATATCACTCATGCTCCCCCTATGACCATCACTCCCCCTAGAACCATGCCTATGTTCTCTTTCTCCAATCATTTACCTTTGCATTTGATAAATCTCTCCCCCTTTGTCATCAATGGAAAAGGTATCTTTCCATTTCGGGCTACTCCCCCTAACTGAACTCTTCCTAAAACTGATCTCCCAGCCTAAAATTTCCTCTTAATGGTGCTTCCTCATGTACATCTAAGACATATAAGATAAGCATTCAAAAGCATTCATTTTCGAGTAGAAATTACTCTGAGTCTTTGGTGAAGATACTCAAAGGCTTCCCATGGAAACAATTTTTTAAAGATGTCTTCCACTTGTTCTTTTGTGCCCACATATTCAACTCTGATGTTCTTCTCTACAACATGTTCCCATAGAAAGTGATACTTTATTGGAATGTGCTTCATCTTGGAGTGCGTCACCGGGTTCTTTGAGATATTGATGGCACTTGTATTATCACAATAGATTGGAATGGGATCATCATACTGAGCCTGTATATATGTCAAAGTTTGTTTCATCCATAGAACTTGAGTACAACATCTTGTTGTTGCAATATACTCTGCTTCGGTTGTAGATAAAGATATTGATGATTGTTTCTTGCTTATCCAAGATACTAAAAACTCACCCAAGTCAAACGTTGCTCCACTGGTGCTTTATCGGTCATCAATGAAACCTTCCCAATATGCATCTGTGTCGGTAATAAGTTATAGATCCTTTCCTTTTGGATACCATAATCCAAACTCTTTTGTTCCTTTGAGATATCTGAAAAATCTCTTCATTGCTAATACATGTATTCCTTTGGTGTTTCTTGAAATCGTGCCACCTTTCCAACTACTTGCATTACATATGGTCTGGATGTTGTCACATATAGTAAGCTACCAATCATTGACCTATATTGTCTCTGGTCTGTAGAATTTGAATCGTCATCTTTTCTAAACTTGCAAC
>JASDQU010948293.1:58196-69177 GCA_032191745.1 Picea mariana
TCCAAAATCTTTCCAATGGGGAGGTGTGATCCAGGGGATCAAATTTTGCTCAAAATTCAAAGTGCTCGAAATCGCTTAAAATCGAATGGGTACGTAGGCCTCATCGTCACAAACCCAACGCAACTTGTTTGGGTTCAAACGAACGTCGTATGAGAGAGATATCACGTTCTGTTCAAATCGTCAAATAGGCAAAAAAAAGGTGTGCTGACTGTACAGTTCGTACAGTCCGTACGGATGCTGATGTGGCAGGGCCATACAACACGTGCCAGTTGTTGGTTGGTAGTCATGTGGATGAATTGGCATCTAACACATGCCATGTTTGTGGCGAATGGAATGGTGACACGTGGCCCAATCAATGGCCACCACGTGTCACCTGGACAGTGGTTTAAAACTTATGTAATCGGCAGGACTCAACCCCATGACCTCCGGGCAAGGGGAAGAGCTTTGGGAAGGGTCGCCCAACTGGGGCGCCCACCTGTGGTTCTTAACATATATATATGTTATAAAATTTATTTGAATTGCAAATGTTTTGAAATGGGGGCGCGATCCGGGTCGGGGCTAAGCCCCGGCCCCTGATCATATATATATGCCATGTAACCATCGACATGCATGCATTCCAACCGTTACCATATGTTTTAAAACCTTGGCCCCTTTTTGTATGTGCACGCGGTCACATGGTGACCTATATGTCCACGGTTTTGGTGGTTAGGGGCTAGGCGCACCCTAACCGTCCTACAGTTCGCACCATTTTACGGTTGCACCCGGTGCTAGATTTTAACACAAATATGTGTGTTGGGGCTAGGTTGAGGAGGCAGAGGTGCATTTTGGTGACCCATAGACAACAAGTTTGAAGGGGAACTTCCAAGAAGCCTATCTTCTTCAATTTTTGGCCAAATGAGGTGCCGAAAAAGCCCAGCCAGGGGTTTTTGGACGTTCTGAATCCATTGGAGCCATCTATTTGGCATTTTGAGCATTGTAAAGAACATATTTTAGCACTTTGAGCAAATAATACAAAAGATCCATTGGAAGCTGGACCAGGAGATGTAGCCCAAGAGAGGGGTGAACTCCTTTATCATTTGTTGTGTTATGTGTTTTCTTTTCACTGTTATTTGTTGTTGATTATATGCATCCTGAATGTGTAATTTCTATAAAAGTTTTGTTTAAAAAATTGATCCATTTGCATAAGAACACTTGAATTAAAACTTGCAAATATTTTCAAGAATACAAGTCTTTATCATTTTTAGATCACCTTCGGATGAATCCATCTTAGAGGCCAGTCTGGTCCTGATAGGCCTTGGGAAAATATGCATCATCGATCCTATTTTCTCTCATATCTTGTTAAGATTGAACAAGATGAATTTAGATCTACCTTGAGTGAGATGGTCGATCATGTCATGGTTCCATTAGATACGCATGGAATTTATTCCGAAGGAAACATGGAAAATATTTCTCCTACTGTCGTTATCGACATCTCTCGTACCCTTGGTAAAATCAAGAATGCATATATCGTTTCGAATTGTTCGCCTGAAGAAATTCAAATCTACACCAATCTCTTCAAAGAATTCTGAGATGTATTTTCATGGTCATATGAAAAGATGTCAAGGATCAACCCCATCATTTTCAATCATGAGATTAAAACCTATTTGAATGCTAAACTTGTTCGGCAACATCTTAGAGTTGTTAATCCTAGGAAGACCCCCGCTATTAAGGAAGAAGTAGAGAAGCTACTTAATGTTGGTTTCATCTACCTAGTTCCCTTGACTGAATGAGTGTCCAATCCTGTTCTCGTAGATAAAAGAAAGGAACCATCCTTGTGTGTATGTATTTTAGAGACCTGAACAAGGCCTGTCCTAAAGATAACATCCCCACTCCTTTCATTGAACAGATTCTTGGTGAGTGTGCAAGAAGCAAAGTATTTTCCTTTATGGATGGATTTTTAGGGTATAATCAAATTCAGATCAAACCTGAGGATCAACATAAGACGGAGTTTATTTGTCCTTGAGGTACCTTTTACATACTAGAAAATGCCTTTCAGTCTTAAAAACACTGGAGATACCTTCCAATGTGCCATGAACTTTGCATTTCATGTTCTTAAGCATATCGTCGAAGCTTACCTAGATGATCTCACTACTCACTCTCACAATAGGGTAGATCACTCAACTCACCTTCGACTAGTATTTGAGAGATGTTGTTATTATCGCATTCGGTTGAACCCTCACAAGTGCATCTTCTACATTAGGTATGGTCATATTTTAGGATTCATAGTATCTAAACATGGGATCATGGTGGATCCTATGAAGTTTGAGGCAATACTTCGGTTTCCTCCCCCACACAACATTCAACAAATTCAAGGTTTATAGGGGAAGGCTAACTTCCTGCATCGTTTCATAGTGAACTATGCCAATTTAACTAAAGGTTTCATGCATCTTTCGAAGAAGGACACTCTGTTTATATGGGATGAGCGAACCCAGGAATCCTTCGATTCTCTTAAGAAATCCTTGGTATCGGAGCCTATGTTGAAGCCTCTTGACTACAGTAGAGACTATTTTCTTTATATTGTCGCATCAAAGGGATGGTTGGTACAGTTCTATTTCATGAGTATGATGAGCTCCATGAGCACATTTTTTACTATCTCAGCTAAAACCTAGTTGGTGCTTAATTTAAATACTCTCACGTAGAGAAGATGGCCTTGGTCGTTGTACATGAGGTTCAGAGATTACAACATTATATCTTACTTTAAAAAACTACTGTAGTTGTGGATATCAATCAATTTCAATACATCCTCCACAAATGTATCATAGGGGATAAATACAATAAGTGGATTGTTATTTTGCAAGAATTTGATCTCGATTTTTCTTCTGTGAAATCTAATAAATCGCTAGTTTTTTTCTGAATTGATGTCGGACCTCCCTCGACTAGATGAGGAAATTTTTCATGATGATTCATTCGTGGATTAACATATTTTTCTTATCTCATCTTCAAACCCTGGTATGGAGACATTTTGATCTACCTGCAAACCTTGAAGCTACCCCAACATCTTTCGAGAGATGATCGACGTTGTATACGTCATCAGGCTAAGAACTACGTTATTATCAATGACACTTTGTATCATTGAGAGGTGGATAATATATTACATTTTTTCTTGAATCACAAGGAAGTTGAAGCTATCCTCAATGATTGTCACAGTGGGGCTTGTGGTGGTCATTTATTTGGGCTTGCAACAAACCAAAAGATATTATGAGTCGGTTATTTTTGGCCATCAATTTTTAAAGACTGTATTGAAGCGTTCAAGAAGTGTCACCCTTTCCAAGTGTTTGCTCAAAAAATGCACTCGCACCCAACCCCTCTTCACCTAGTCATCATCGTCGGTCCCTTCACCAAGTGGGGGGAGGATTTTATGGACTTTAACCCAACCTCGGCTGGGGGGCACCATCATATTATCGTGGTCATGGATTATTTTAATAAATGGACAGAGGCCATGCCTACCATTAAATCTGATGGTAAGGCTGCAGCATTCTTCATGTTAAAGTAGATTATAGCCCAGTTCGGAATCCCAAAAGAGATTGTCACTAGTCATGGAAGTCACTTTCAGAATGAAATGATGAAAGAGTTAGCATCAAAATTGGGGTTTAAGCATGGTCATTATTCCCCTTATTATCCCCAGGAAAATGGACAAGTAGAGGTGGTGAATAAATCTCTAAAAAGAATTTTGCAAAAAATTGTCAGCCAAAGTAAATTTGACTAGCATGTGATACTTTATCCTAGACATTGGGAATACCGAACCACGGTAAATACTTCCACTGGTTTCTCTCATTTTTAGTTAGTACAAATCATGGATTCGATTCTTCTAATTGAATGTGAAATCCATTCTCTTAAACTAGCAATTTATCTCCTACCTGATGCATTTGATATTGAGAAATTCCTTGTGCACCTAAAGCACCTCAATGAGTAGCGTAGAGATGCCTCTACAGCTATTGAAGTGAATAAAGGACGTGTTAAGGTTCAATACAATAGGTATGTCTGTCCCCGACAGTACGTTGAGGGTGACTTGGTTCTCCTTTATAACCAAGCCAAAGAACCATTGAGGGAAGGTAAGTTCAACCCCATGTGGCATGGTCCTTATATCATGCGACGTGTCTTAGAGAAAGGATTCTAAAGATTAGAAGATTATGAGGGGAATATGTTGGATGAGCCTAGAAATGGGCTCTACCTTAAAAGGTGTTACACTTGATCCCTCAAACTCGAGTGTGACCTTTGTATACTAGTGTATCTTAATGTATATACTTATTTATCTTTTCTTTGTGTCATCGGCTTGCTTATCAAGTTTTCCCCTTAGTTGGACTACCTTAAAAGGTGTTACACTTGATCCCTCAAACTCGAGTGTGACCTTTGTATACTAGTGTATCTTAATGTATATACTTCTTTATCTTTTCTTTGTGTCATCAGCTTGCTTATCAAGTTTTCCCCTTAGTTGGAAGATGTCAATGGAATCTTCATTTTACTTAGGATTTGTGGATGGTTCTAGTCATCATATGAGGAACACGGCTTCCATCACTTGGGTCATTTACTCACCCAAGGGTCAACCGGTGTCTTCAGGTGGAATTCGTCTAGAGCCATCAATGAATAATGTGGCTGAGTATAGCATCGGTATAGAGATATTACATTATTCTATTTCACATGGTGTTCTATCTTTAGAAGTTATCCTAGACTCCCATTTATTTGTATGTCATTTTAATGGAAGTTACCATGTGAGAGATCCTACTCTACTCCAACGATTCCTACGAGTACGACTTTTGGAACTATACTTTGATTTCCTTACTTATAATCACATCCCTAGAAGTTTTAATCAAGTATCTGATGCATATGATAATTACATTTTAGATTTCCATTTGTCACATAACTAAGAAAATAAAACATATTCATACATATATACATTGTAACATATATAAGCACAGCCGAAGACCAAATTTTTTATATTTCATCCTTTCAAGTCCAAACAATTTGGTGTCATAGTACAAAATGGGGCTAACACCATCAAAATACATATATAGTCTATGCATAGCACAACCATGGCATCTATGCATGTGGTGCCACATGTGTATCATGATAGCACACTACGGCAATTGCAAAATGCTGGAAGAGTCGCACCCACGCATGGGGTACACCCACTACTTGTCGCTACATCACCTCTGGAGGATCCTCCACTTGAACCATAGGAATCCTGTGTGTCAATCGAGACAGGTTCCCATGTGCATTATGTAGCACTCTCTCTGCATCCCCGCCTACTAGTTCATCTCCTCAACCCCTTCGTTACATCGTGGGAATCCCTCTAGTGGTTGTGTACCTATGTCTACGTAAAAAATCAATTGTTAATACTTGATACCATACAAAAATATTTGTGTTTTTTATTTTTCCTTTATCAAAATTGGAAAACTCAAAAAAATGAAATATATATAAATCATTTCTTACCAATATCACCGTAGGTGGAACCTGGTGTCAATGGCATGTCAGGATCCCCTATGTAGTTGATCCCTCCGTAAGGATAGTTGCCAAGGGATATGACCTGTCGGTGCCACCAGAAAAATGACTCATCATTGTAGGGGGTTGACACCCTACCACCTCCTAGCCTCCTCATCACATTGGTCCACCCTGACATGGTTGGATCACGCAGTCTATGTGGAGTAATCTATACTCTAGGGCTCAAGCCTGGAACCATCTCAAAGAAAAAACTACAAAGTATGGATGCAAATCCGAAATTCCTCATTAACCCTTGTTTGCAATCTGTCAACTTGCTCTTCATGTTGGCCAGCAGTGAGGTACTCCGGTCATAAACAATGGGTCTTAAACACTCCACCGCATAGAACATGAGTGGCCTTGATGTCTGGTGCAACAAGGCCGACCCTGAAATCCATGTGATTACAAGAACGATGATATTTAGACTCGGGTTCTTGATCACCCTGATAGGGAGTTGGCTCCCTACTTTATCTATTCTTGCAACACAGTGGGTGGCAATGTAATCCTCCATATTCATACCACCTCCAGCCCCTCGGGCCTTGATATTCACTACCATTCCCCAGCGAGACAATCTTGTGATAAAGTATATGTCGTCCACTTCAATCCTCAATTTTTTCCCATCGAGATTGAAGGACTTTGTCTCTAGATCCCAATAGTTTACCCATAACTGGAGAAACCTCACCTGAGCCCTCATTCCTTTGAGAGCCCAAAATTTATAAATGCCACATCATTTCAAATATTTTTGGGCCCTTTCATCTCTTCCCACTATTGCATCTATCTCCTCATGCTCCCTTTCCCTCCATTCAATACCATCCTTCAAAGGAAAGATCATTTTTTGAGTTAAACCCTTTAAAAAAATTGTTCACAGACTTGTACGCGGGATAACCTTATGAAAGTCGTGTATAGTGATTCATATATGCATGAAGGCTTCATTTTTCCCTCGTATATGGCATCGTATATGCGACCCGATGATCTGTCACCCACGTACACCCTAGTTTCCATGTAACGACCTCGATACTCACAAAATGGGGACTAAAACTTAAATGTAAACCATTAAAATGGAAGTAAATGGGATGAGTACTTACTTGGTCCAGACGATTGTTGACTTCGTTGATCATAGATCCTGCAATCGCCACCAGAAGAACGTCGGTAAAATGGCCTAAAAAGAACTATGTGGGTGAAAAAATCAAATGGTATGGTAAAATTTCTTATTTTTACTATTAAAATAATATTTTTACCCACTTTGTATAGTTTTACCCTATCTTTTCTATTTTTATCCTTATGGACTAATAGCACAGTGGAAAGACTTGGTTTTAAGTGGTTTTGTGATCCAAATTTTAGGGGGTATATGGTCTAAATTTGAATGCAAAAGTCATAAAGTTATAAAGATAATAGATTTCCCATGTGGACCAAGGAGATACCCACCTCCTCATTAATTATTTGGGCTAACAGGTTGTCCATATGGTTCAAAGAGAGTCCCACCTATCTATTATTGTATTGGGTTTTATTTTCCACTACTTAGTTAGTTGGATAGTTAGATCTATTATTATAATAATAGAGACTCATGTAATGAGCTCTTTATATTATTGTATTGGGTTTTATTTTCCACTACTTAGTTAGTTGGGTAGTTAGAAACTCATTTAATGAGGTCTTTTTTACTTTGTCCAATGGACCATTTTGTAATGCTATATAAAGGCCTAACACGCCTTCTCATAATATCAAGCTACTCATTTTGGCTTCTCTCATATTTTCTATTGTTCAATGTGAGATTAATTAGTTCTGAGTGATTTACTAGTAATTAGTTTTAGAGGTGAGGCTCCTCTTTGAGCCTCACCTCTCGAGTACTTCATTTACATTTTTTTCCATGCTTCTTTTCATGAAATATTTGCATGTCTAAGATCTTCCTCTCTCATCATTCAATCCATCCATATCTCATCCCTTGATATCAATATCAATGGTATCAGAGAAGGTACGCTCTCCATCAAAACAAGGGTTTGAAGCATGTTGTGGGTTCAAACATTTGCAGCAATCACCAACCTCCTTTTGGTACTATCAAAATCCATTTTTCAGGACATGTACTGTAAGCATCATAGTTGGTCCACATGCACTATAGGGTTTTCTTCACTTCACCATTACAAGGAGAAACATACATGGATTCACTACATCCATACATGGATTCAATACATCTATACATGGATCCACTACATCCATTGGTATACAACATTTTCAACAAAATTTTAGGGTGTCCATGCTGCCCACAGAGGTTCCACAACCTCTACAACAGCCCATGCTCCTCTACAAACCCTTGGCATCCTTTGTCGCCCTCTACACTCAGCCAACTTCAAAGAGGTTGTGCGACCTCTAAACAAAATTTCAGAGTCTCTACCATATCTCATTGGAAAATATCTCTTCAATATCTCAAAAAGGTATTTCATGGAATCTCATTTGGCTTCCTAGTTTGAGAGATAAGATCGATTGAATCTCAGCTTGTATTTGACCCAAGAAGGTCACGCGTACCACCATATTCAACGGTATTTTTCTCCCTGCTCAGGAAACTATAGAAGGAGTTCCACATATGGATGTAAATATCTCTTCAATATATCAAATGGGTATTTCACAGAATTGCATTTCATTGTCCGGTTTATGATATATCCTTAATTGAAACAACACAACTCTATAACCAGCGTGGTGGCGTGCCCTTCAAATTCGGCCTAGTTTTTCTCACTCCAAAGGAAACCTTAGAGAAATTACCTTATATCAACGTACATTTATCTTTGTCATCTCAAATGGGTATTTTACGGAATTTCATTTCATTTCGTGGTTTGAGAGATATCATTGATTAAAGATTTGCATGTCTTTCTTCCAATACGGTTGCATGTCACTGGCACTTCAACAAGATTTTTCTCACTCCATGGACTACCTAAGAACAATTTACATATACCGATGGAAATATATCTTCAGTATATCAAATGGGTCTTCGATAGAATTGGATTTCATCACCTGTAGAAGAAGTTATGAATAAATTTGTAGAAGGAGATTCAAAGCCTCCAAAGTCATGATTTTTCCATTTTATTAATGTAAACGGTTATGGGTCAACCACACAAAACCCTTCCCTTCATTGAGAATTAGAAAATTGTAATCATGGGTCTCTTTGTAGCATGGGTGAAATAATGGGGGGGCATCATTTTCTAATGCAGGGGGAATGATCTAAATTTTAAAGGTTATATGGTCTAAATTTGAATGCAAAAGTCATAAATATAAAGCTAATAGATTGTCCATGCGGATCAAGATGATACCCACCTCCTTATTAATTAATTGGGCTAACAGGTTGCCCATATGGGTCAAAAAGAGTCTCACCTATCCGTTATTTTATTGGGTTTTATTTTCCACTACTTAATTAGTTGGGTAGTTAGATCTATTATTATAATAATAGAGACTCATTTAATGAGCTCTTTTCATTATTGTAATGGGTTTTACTTTCCATTACTTAGTTATTTGGGTAGTTAGAGACTCATTTAATGAGATCTTTTTTACTTTGTCCAATGGACCATTTTGTAATGTTATATAAAGGCCTAGCAAGCCTTCTCATAATATCTAGTTACTCATTTTGGCTTCTCTCATATTTTCTATTGTTCATTGTGAGATTAATTATCTCTAAGTGATTTACTAGCAATTAGTTTTATAGGTATAGGTGAGGCTCCTCTTCGAGCCTCACCTCCCGGGTACTTCATTTACATGTTTTTTCCCATGCTTATTTTCATGAAATATTGGCATGTCTAATATACTCCTCTCTCATCATTCAAGCCACCCATATCTCATCCCCTGAGATCTGAATCATTTTGTCCATGGTTTTTAGATATTTCTACTGTTATATCTCTCGTTCGTGCCTCTAGCAGGTATATTTTGACACCAACATATAGGATAGGTTTTCACTTTGCTTTACATTCTTGCATCAGCCTATGACTGTGGTTTACACACCCTAGGTACAAACCCATTTCTCAGTGACATAGAACCTTCTCACTGCTACTAGAAGTGTCGTTATTAAGTGGTAGAGACTTACCAAACATGGGTGCTCTAGTTAGAACATTTTTTTCATTCAGTTCCCATGAAAAAGTTATTCCATAGGACCGGGAGTTCCTTTATAGTCCCAACATGACTTTGTGATCAAACCCCATTTTCTTACTCATAAGAATTATGACTATTACCTATGGGACTCCCCCCGACTCTTGGTTAAGCTCTTTTTCGACTCCCGAAAAAATGAAAAGATTGTCGAGTGAACTTGTCTCTTTCACACTCGTTAAATGGTTTTGAAAGGGCGTCTATTTGGTATAATTTTAACCCTTTTCCAAACCAAGTAGACTACTTACTAAAAAGAAATACTCTAGTCACCATTGGCTAGAAGAGTTCTCTTGGGTATTATTTTATACTTTTTCGGGCCTAGGGGACTAAATCTATGAAAAAGGACATTTTTTAGTTAAGCTGTAATTTCATTCCATCATCCTACTTGCATTGTTGAGACTATTTTCGGTTCCCTCTTTCTTGTTATAAGCCTCTTTCCTCGACAATTTTCATCACTAGCCAAGCAGTGCCTTCCATACATCCTTTGCAACTTGACACCTTTTACCCGTAGAGGAAACATCCCCCTGAGTGTCCACACCCCGCATGCACTTCCTTGCATTGAGAATAGGTATGTTCCACTACTTGGAACTAGTTTCTTACTCGCGACACTCATTTACTCTCATGTGTCATAGCATTTATTTTCCTATGAAAACCAAAAAAGAGACAGGCGGGAAAAGAATATTATCTCTTATCGGTAGCAGTGGTGTCACCTTTGAATAGAGTACAAAATTTTGATTCCATTTTCATACAAATTTTGGGTTTAGCATGACCTTAGGAAGTTGAGCTCGTTACTTAGAGTTTACTCCTCCTACTGGTTATTCTTCTAGTCCCTATGGAGATTTTGTTGATGCCTCCTACGTCACAAACTTTTAGCAGTGATCATTATCAATTCTATGTTTCCTGAGTTATCCATATGTCTCATTCTCTTGTTCAAAGAAATTTTAAAGCCTGTGTTGTCCATTTCTCATAACTCTTGACTTTGCATGTCAGCAATACTCTCAGTGTATCTCAGAATCACATGAAGTTGTTGTCCTACCTTGCACCCTGGGCCTACTTTCATCATTGGTAGGTAACCTTGAACCCAGCAGATGACATTTCCTCATTGGTCGCTAACTAGGGGGTTTCCCTTGTGTTCAATGGCAAGAAATCTATTCACACATTGGGATTCGTGTAGTCTCTTGGATGCTTTTATCCCTATTGGTGGTTTCCTCACCTTTGTCGACAGTTTTCCTTATTGGATGTTATTCATAGGGTCTCTTTCATGCACTACTTGCATCTGGTGCATGCGAGGGACACACATGGTCGTTGGTTCATGAACATCCTATTTGTCTAAGCACCTCGTAATCAT
>JASDQU010948294.1:13512-23524 GCA_032191745.1 Picea mariana
AGTAGTAACCACCAACTATTGGTGATAACCCCAAGAGACTCAATGAGATTTTTTCTCACAAAGTCCTTGAAATTTTTCACAAGATCACTTTCCAATCAAGACAACCCTTGGAGCTACAACTTTCATTAGTTTTAAAATAATATTAATAATTATTTAATTATTATTATTCAATGAGCCACACAATTATATGTTTTTCCTATATATTACATTATATGAAATTATCCTCAACAACCTTAGGGACTACTTGCATCGATAAAAAAATAAAAATAACAAAGCTATCAACTTATGGTGCAATTTGTGCTCCTCCACTATATTCACCTCCAATTTTGGAAATTTCCAACTTGTTTGTAGGTTTTCTTCACCATAACTATTCATTATACGTTGTTCTAGCTATGATGTGGTGCAATTTATGTTAAATTTTTCGCATCTATTTTGTGATTGTGTTTATTTATGTCATAAAAGGGACTTAGCACATGTCTGAAAAGTAAAAATGGTTTAAGTGGACTTTAATAAAATTATTTATCCTTATTATAACCTTCTCCCATGCCCATCCCCTAGGGGGCAGCTCAATTGACAAGTGTCATGAGATTCCGATTTCAAATCCCCCTGATTTACCCATGCCTATGGAATGGGAATACATATGTCACATGGAGGTTATAGTGGTAGTATTTGGAATCAATCCCGTGTCACACGAGCACAAAACCAGTCTAATTGTCTATTCCGCCAGTGAAAAAAAAAAAATTCTCCCATGTCCCATAACCATCATTGTCACCATCATGACCATGTTTTCATATGTGCATACATTTCATTCCTATAAAAATAATAGTTGGGAATGGTTAACCACCCCAATGAAAAATAACAACTTAGTAAACACACAATTTGAAATCCAAATGGAAAAGATGAAATATTGGACAATTTAATGGAGAAAATGAGGGAAACCCTAGCTAGAGGGTTAGAGCTATGGCCCGAGGCATCATGATCCTTAGGGTTGTTATAGAGTTATTGTGAAAACTTAAAGCATTAAATATGGTCTAGTTGGCCTCTTTGGTTGCAACATTTTTATCAGGAGAGGGAACATGGACTCACCCAAAAAATCCATTCTCATTTTTGGTGTTGATCTTGGTTTGGAGAGGGGAGATGGTGTCAAAGGATCCCACATTTTTTTCCTTGAAGGTGTATCATGAGGTAATGACCCTCTTTTTTATATTGAATTATTTTTTTCTAAATATGATAGTATATGTAATTCATTAAGGGTGGGGTCCATTTTGGGTTACTTTTTCGAGAGGGTGCCTATTGATTTGGTAATCAAAAATTAAATTTAATAGGTGTGAGAGCCGCATGGCTAAAACCACACCCATACTCACAACTCAACTACATATTTCTTCATGTTTCAATTTAGGGACCCAACCCTTGTGTCTAAAAGCATGCTTTGAGGACCATGTCTCTATAAGAATACCTTGGTTATTTTTTCCCACTCGATCCATGACTTTTCAACTAAAAAAACTACAAAACTAGCCCAACTAGTATAGGTATATTTACTCATCTTTTCAATTCAATTTTACCTATCCTTGGAGATGATTGTAACACCTATAAGGGAATTTATTTCCAATGAGTGCACCTACACATTTATGCTCACCCTCAATGATATTTTTGGTTACGTTTAATATGTCTAAATTATACCTCAAGGATTTTGTGTTCATCAAGATTGGTAACTAGATCCATTTCCAAATGGTTCATTACAATAATTTTCCCAACACTTGATTTCATTTTCAAAGCCTAGATCATCAAATCTGTGATTGCTCGTTTATCACCCAAGTTGACCCAAAGATGTCTCTGCCACCCAAACCTCTCTTTCCCATAAATATCTACAAGTAATGAATGCAGGTGAAGGTAACTAGATTGATGTTGATCACAAAAATAAAGGTAATGGTGTAGCCAAATCCCCCCCCTAAAATTTTGTGACTCCCAAGTATTTTTCCCCAAAGGCCATAACTGCGACTAGAACTAGTTAGCCACCAACTAAGGTAATTACTAAGGCACATTCTAACACCATGAACCAAGTATGTGGTGGGAATTGATGAGCATGCAATCCTTCACCATTATTATTCCCACAATAAAATGAAACAATGTTAAATTTTGAGGATCACTAGAAGAGGCCATATCAAGTTCAAACCTTGGTGATTTTTGGTTGAACATATATTCTACAGCTAATTTCTTCCATGATGTCTAGGACCTCAAGCATACTAAGGTAGAGATGCAAGATGTTGAAATTTTTTAATGAAAGTGACCTCATGGAATGTTCAAGGTTTGAATGACCCTAGAAGAAAATACATTTTTTTCCAAACGTTGATGTCAATGGGTGGGAATATATTTTATATTTGTAAGAAGTCAAGACTATATGATTTCTACTTCATACTACCTTGTTGATAATCACTCAGAAGGAGAAGGTAACATTGTTTTTTCAATCTCTTTATAGATTTCCAATGCTATTGTGATTGGATATCTATCTTATCCCAATGAATTGTATGGACTTCACTCAATTTGGAAGGTTGGTTTATAGGCATGACCAATATTTATTCCTCTAACAACTTGGGAGAGCATGCAACATTTTGGTAGTGGATGGATTATAAGCTCCACAATTACACTTGGCTTATATGTAGGAATGTCAACATGGTTGAGTATCAAGAAGATAAACAAGGGGTGATGTTGGTGCACCCACAAAATGGGGAAAAAGAATCTTGGGTATTTTTGAAATCCCACCATGGGATGTATGACTCTAATTGGTTTTGGTGTGAAGACTATATAAGAAAAAATATAGAATGAATTTACTAGAGACTTGATAAGGACTTCCTCTCTAAGAAAAATTGTTTCTATTTTGACGCATATAGAGGCATTTAGTGCATGTTGTTGGCACTATCACTCTATCAAACCACTAACCCATTTGGTTTATACTATCATGTGTAGCTAAATGTATGTGAATGCCTCAAATCTGTTATATCCTTATTTTTTCCCACCTCCAAAGTTTGGGCTACTTGGATTGTATCTGTATTGTGTGGAACTTGAATCCATAGAAACATGAGGATTGGATACTCTAGTGGGAAGATGAAATATCTAGAATGATCACCATTCTATGAGGGTATGACAAGAAAATTGGTGAGATCCAATAAAGTGATAAATGCTCAAGAGTTAAAGGGGCTCATGGAGGAGTTCTAATGGGCCCTTATGATGAAGAAAATAAATATCACTCTATAAAGGTGTTCCATATACTTCAAGTAGACATTTTTTGTTTGGAAAGAGAAACTCAATTATGATCAAAAATGTACTTTCTTAAATATGAGGTCTGACCTCTGAAACCTTTCTCTAAGGATATGGTGACAAAGGAAGCTTAAGTGAAAAAATATCAACCCTAAAAACCTCCCTAGGCTAAACTTCCAGACACAAGGTCTCTCTTCTAAGAGACACAAAGCCTTTGAAAGTGCCTTAACACGGTTCCATGAAAGCTTAAAAAAGAGTAAAGGAGAGCCTATAATGACCTAGTCCTATCCATAGATGAGATTTCCATAGTGGTGCATGCAATGAATGGTGATAAGGCACTTGGCATTGAAAGATTCCCTTGAAATTTCTATAAGGACACATAGGAGTTTGTTAGGCCAAATTTATTGCACGTTCATCATGAAGACCTTTGAAAGTGATCTCTAGGCATGGGAATTAATTGAGGACTTTTCATATTTATTCTTAATGTAGGGGACCCATAAATTATTTCCAATTGAATAACCATCACTCTACTTAATGCATCCTATAATATTCTAGCCAAAGCCTTGGCCTTTCATATCAAGTACATTCTTTCCAAGATCATTCACCTTGAACATACTAGATTCATTTGGGGGAGATATATTTTGGACAATGTCACTGTAGTCTAGGATGGCATGGAGTGGGCCATATCATTTGGCCTTGATGACCTATTTATAAAAAATTATTTTGAGAAATCCTATGGCCAAGTAGAGTGGCCCTTAATTCTAGTAATGCTCAGCGCCATAAGGTTTGGCCCATTATTTATCAATAGGTTTGAAACACTATTTGCAGATGGCACAACCTGTCTTGAAATCAATGAATGTTATAGTTTCAAGGACGTTGGTATTTTTAGATCTATCTATAATTGGTCTTGGATATATGATTGGTCCTAAGGTGAATTGGGGTGTAATTCGAGGAATCATTCTTCTAGAAATAGACATTGGACAATTGGTCAATGGCTACTGTGTTGATGATTCACTCTTGAAAGTCTTACAAGACTATACTTCCTAGGCTCATACGATGGAGTTTCTTCACACCTTGTGTTAGCCATGGGAGTGGTATTTTAATGAAACAAAACTCAAGGTGACAAACAAAGTCAATGGCCTATGGTTGCATGGTTTTCCTCTCAAAATTGGGTGTGGATTCAATTTGAATGATTATTTAAATTTATAGTTATACCTTTTTCTTTCCAAGTGTCTCCTAAGGACATCTAGGAAGTGGTTGTTCAATGGATGGAGAATAATATTGATAAATGGATCACTAATTCCTTACCTATGGAAACCAAATTCTAGATCTGCACAAAATTTTGGTAGAAACCCATGTATGCTACTCTTATTGTTGGGTTCCCTCCAATGCAACCTTCTTGTGCCCTAAAAAATACCTCGGAAATTTTCTTTGGGACAACACTAACAAAGAAATTTGGTTTCATAGAGTTAAATCAAACTCTCCTACACTCCAAGAAATTTTGGTGGTCTGGTTATTATTACAGTATTCAAGCTTAAGCACTATGTGCAACATGGATGGATTTTTTTGTGGAAGGAAAGTAAATTTGGAGAGTCTTTCTAAGGCATCAAATTTGACATGGTTTTTCACTTGGAAAGTAGGAATGGAAAGGGATATCATTAAAATCCTTTTTTCTCACTCCTCCTCATGCCAAAATATTTGGAACCTTTGTAATGTTGAAAGCATATGGAAGGTGTCGGAAGCCATAGAGCCCTTCCTTTCTTGGAAGGAGGCATATCTTTGGTTCAACTTGTCATTCAATAATTATAGTCATTGGTGGTCACCTTTGGCTCTTTTTGAGGGGAGCCATTGGCCAAATCCATTTGGTTTTCAACCTTATGAATCTTTAAGTAGGGCATTAGGTCAAATACTAATTTTGGATAGTCCCTAAAGAGTTAATCTATCTTCGGCCATGATTAAGGGGAAATATGTATTGGTAGCACCGATATATTCATCCTCAACCACATTTAAGTACTTGATCCAGGATTTTCTGTGAGATCTTTCTCTACAAAAATCCTACAATGAGGATCTTTTACTAACTCTTAATCGCATGTAAGCATTATAAAATAATCATTAATCATTGCATATGAACATGAGAAAATTGTCATAATTATGTGCATATGTGTAATTAAATCTCTACTTAATCAAGTGAGGATGCAATCAAAACTCACACATATAATTTGACACACATATGTTAACGGAGTTCACCAGATGTCTTGGTTACGTCTCCATATCCACTTGGAATAAAAATATTTTTATTGTCCTTCCTTTAACAAGGGTTGAAACCTTCTCACAAAATGTGGCACATGCTCCATACATGGTTGAAAACCCAAAGAAACCTTCTCTTATACAAAGAGAACTTAAGGCTCTAACATAAGTGGCATTTCTTCATAAACCGGAAGGACTACATTCCTCACCATGCAAGATCTCTCTCCAAGGGGCCTAAATGGACCTCCCTACATTGCTTAAATAAGGAATTTATATAATTTCCCTTTCTCCATAATTCAAGGAGACAAGATCCACAAATTTAGGATCTAAATAAAAAATCAAGGACAAAAATGAGAAAGCGTCTCAACTAATCTATGAGACCCTTAACTTCCCCTTCAGACTAGGAAACCACTTGTGATAAAATGAGGAAGAATCCCAAACCAACTCATGAGACTCCCAACTTCCCCTTAAATCTAGGAAACGAATTTATGAGGTGGATTCTCACACAAAAATAATTTCTCCTTAAACTAGGAAACTAATTTGTGATGTGGATTCTCACAATGAATTTCCTTTTTTTACAAATTAAATGAAAAATACATGAGTAGATTCCACTCACTTCAAGTATTAATCATTTTTTCCATTTGACTAAATAATACATGAGCTTCTCACACTCATTTAAAGTATTAATCATTTTTACAATTTAAATGAAGCATTAATGATGCAGGAGCATCGTAAGAAAACCAAAAAAGCAAGCGCAAAGGAAAAGACAACTGGAAATGCATTAGCGCACATTTTGAATGCGTTTTGAATTTGAATGAAGAGACATCAATGTAATAGCTAGGAGAGTGTACTAACATTTATGTTTTGGATATTGTAAACAGATCTTGAGCATTGCTCTCATCTGTCGGATATGGAGGCATTTAATTGTAATAATGTAAAGTAGTTGTAGCATTTAATTCAGATTAGATAGATTGTAATGAAGGAGGGGAAAACTCGTAAAAAGTCACCCTCGCTTGTATCATTGTAAGGAGATTCAGAAATATGGTAAGTTGTTGAGCTGTAGAAGAGAGCATAGGAGAACAGAGATTGTAAGATTGTATGAGTGGATAGTTGTTGTTGTTGAACCATGTTCAGAATACTAATTTAATATAAGAAATATTTTACTCAAGTTCATGGTGCCATTAGGCTTACTTTTTACATCTGTTGAATGGTATGTTTATAGTCATTTTTTTTCTCTGTTATGCATTTATTTCAATGCTATGTGTATGCTTTTGATTTCATGATGAATGTATGAAGTCGGTGAGGAGAGAAGAATGAGTTTCAATTGTTTCTCTTCCTGAGAATTCCTACAAGGAATGCAGTGAACGTCCACAAGGTGTACGTTGATGAGGATTTGAGTTTTATCCCAGAAAACTCAGGAAAGATATCGTTGTTCTTATATCGACAGAAGTAAAGAATAGCATAGAGCCATGGAAGGAGTGTGTAGGCTGGTTAAAGTCTTAGACTTTATTAATAGAGGAGAGAGATTGAAGGGTTGTTGTTGCAAGGAGTTCACAGAGTCGAAGGGTCAAATAACTAGAGGTTATTTATGAATTCTGCAAGGAGTGTGTGCAAGAATCCCTTAGGAATCCTCAAGTTTGCAAGAGAAAACTCAGGAGGGGAAGGACCTTGAAGAGTTCAAGGGAAGGTGAGTGTTGACAACACCCAACAAATAGAAAGATCAGAAAGTTTGGCACTGGAGGGTTTGGCGGAAGAGTCTTCCAGAAGTCCTTAAGAAACTAGAACGGACAGTGGAAAATGCTTCGAGGAGAAGTGTCGATTTACTGGGGACCGTTGGATCCAGTTAACCAGTAAGGAAGATAAGGCCGAGGGTCATTCAGTATATGAAAGCTTAGAAGGAGTAGTTTTTACACATTATTTTCATCATCCCTATGACCGTTAATGATGTAAACCTATCTGTTGCCTTCAGAAGGGTCAGTGGCCTGAGTTCCTAAAGAGAGAAGGGAGAAGAACTTTTCCTGAGAAAAGAAGTTGCATTTTCCTGTGTAAAAACCTTATAAAAAGGAAGTTCGCAGGTTTCCTATGTATTAGGGTGCGAGAATTCTTGATTCTCGTAGGTTGCATCATAGCTAGGGTGCGAACAGTTCACAGGTTGACCTATAAGCAGGGTGTGAGAATGCTTACACGTGGGAAAAACGAGCATTTTCTCAAATCTTCTAGAAGGAGAAAATTCCATGGTGAGGTGGCATCCGAATGGTTTGGATCTTACTTTCTTTCATGATTTAGTGGGATCATCCTAACCTCCTCACCTTATCCTCTTCAACTTATAAAAGGAGAGGAGCTCTCATGGAGAAGGGGTTCTTGAGCTTGTTAGCTTTGGTTGGCTTGGAATTATTAGCTTGGCTAGATGAGCCACTTTGTCAAGATAGATTGTGAATATTATCAAATCTGTGCTCTCCGAATTCTTGGAGTGAAAGTGTGTGGGGAACGAAGGACAGTTGGAAGGGACCTTACGACATCANTAATATGATTCTTTCCTATAAAGCTTGTTGTGTTTTATTGTATGATTCCTTGATCACATACATAGGTTTATATTGAGTTTATGCTATTGCTATCACTTTGGTTGGTTGCGTTCTTTTGCAGGATCATCATTGTATGAGCGTTGAAATGGAGCTAGGATGGTGATGGCGAGAGGAAGTGACATTTAAATGGTATATCACCCATCCCTCTTTCGTTAGTAAATTCAATATTTAAAACTTAAGGAAAGCATCATGTTCTGGTGTGTTTTGTTCTAGATCTAGGTGGATTTAGGGAGATCAGTTAGTGTCCGCACCTACCGATTTGTCCGATAACAAAATTGGCGACTCCACTGGGGAACGGATTGTTTCCTAGTTAGTCTAGTTTCCCTTGCTTTGATTTCTTGTTTTCTTGTTTCTGAGTCTTTGGGACATCCATCCAAACTCTCCGGATCTAGAAGTTCACTTAGATTCCTTGTCCTTTTTCAAAATTTTCTTTGATTACAAACATTCTCGCACTATACCTATCTGTGGACTGCAAGAATCATTGATGTTCGCACCCTACTGTTAGGTTCAGTGCGAACTTCTCGCATCATGCCAATGTCTAGCCTGTGAGAATACCTAATTCTCTCACGGTAATATACTGCCAGCCTGCGAACTTGTTTGTGAAAATTTTTGGATTGGGTTTTGTCATTTTTTGATGCCCGGTTTTGCTTTGAACAACTGGATTGAACTGTTGGAGCCTATATTGATCTGTTTACAGTCTTCTTGATGTTCTTTGAGTTTCTTTTATCCATCTTTTCTTTGTTTGGTTTTGAAGGATTAGTCTCTTGCTTTGAGTGTCTTTCAATTACAAAGCATGTGTTTTCTTTAGAATTGTTTAGGGAAAGATCAGATTTCTTATGAATAGTTCGCTTTAAAAGAGAACTTTTAGTTTGGGTTTCTTTGTTTTAAGAAAGTTCATTATTGATTTTAGTAAAAATTTTGAAATAAAAAGATTTAATTTCTTGCTTTATATTAGATTGGGGGCATCCTTTCATTTCAAGTAGCGAAATTGCATGATTCTTGGCGTTTTTTGATCTTAAATTATGAAAACTTTTCCCCCTCATGGCCAGGGGGGGGGCGTGAATTGTGCATTGGTGTTCAATACCTTTTTCTCATTTCTTGAGGATCTTGATATTGATGAGTTTAATATATTTTGGGACATCATGCATATGGGAATGATAAAATTTTTCTCCTTCTCGTAGCATAGATTTCATCGAAATGAAAATATTGCATATTCATATCTTTGCATAATTTTCGAGTCGGTCAAAACACCATATTGTTCACGCCATTTTCCTCTTGAGTAACAACAACCATAAAATAAAGCACTTATAAAAACTGATTAGATATTTTTTATCTTTTCTGGTAGCAAACCTACATTAGATTAGTTGTAGGGCTTTGGAATAGGTGTGAAAGATAACTTTCCAAAGTTGCAAACAAACATAGAATCTTGAGTTAGGGAGCAGTTAAATCCACTTATTACATTTTGTCCTAGGAAGCCCTTCTAACACAAGGGTCAATCACAAGGTCGCATTGAGACTGACAGATTTAATCACCCTACTTTGTTGGTCTTGGTGTAGAGGTTGCACGTATTATGGGGGTCGCTCTAGAGGTATACCCACAATGATGAGTGGAATCCTTTCGAGTTGATTTCGGGCTAGATACCCTGCCCTTGCGTGTGGATCGGATTGTCGACTGTTTCCCCAGGCATCATTGTAGTAATTGGTAACCTTAGTGGCCTATCTCTCTAGGTTCTTTACATGAGGTGACTGTGGAGGGGCAAGTCTTCACGGTACCTGGAATCGACGTTGACCAAACTCACTCGGGCTCCTTGGAGGGTATACCCATGATTATGTGTGGGAGCTTGCACCAGGGTGTACGTCCGTTAAGCAGGTCATCAACATAACTTTTCCACCCGCTCTATCTCATCCCCTTCTTACATTGTTCCCGCG
>JASDQU010948294.1:29208-55084 GCA_032191745.1 Picea mariana
AAAAGACAGCTGGAAAAGCACCCAGTGCAAATTTTGAAAATGTCTTGAAACATTAATGAAGTCATCAAGTGGGGGCACACTTGTATAATGTAAAAGGACCTTGAGTGATCCACTCTCGTCCTTAGTAGGTAGAAGGAATTTATAATATTTAATGCAAGTAGATAGAATTTAATGCGTAGATTAGACCGTTTAGGATGAAAGAGGGAAACAGGATATAGACACCCTCATTGTGTATTGTAGCAGGGATTATGCCAATTGAGAGCATAGAGCATAGAAGAGAAGAAGCAAAGAGTTGTATAGATGATTTCCATGTACAGAAGTTCTGGATTAATACAAAAAGGGTTTTGATTCAGACTCATGGTGTTCAAGTATTCTCTGTGTATGCATTATTGATTGTTATGTTCATGAGTGATTTACTCTTTCTGTCATGCAATTGATTTTATGCTATGTATGAATGATTTCTTGTTGAATGTTTGAAATCTGAGAGGAAGAGTAAGAAATGAGTTTCAATTGTTTCTTTGTCTGAGTGAGTAAAATTCCTGCAAGGAGTGCAGTTGAATTGTCCGCAAGGAGTGCATTGACAAAGGGTTTAGAGGTTTGTCTCTGAAAGCTCAGAAGGAATAGCTTTTTTTCTCATTTCCTCAAAGTTCAAGTTGAGCACAGAAGCTGTGAAAGGTGGGCACAGGCTGAGTAGAGATTCAGGTTTTGTCACCTGAGTGAAGTATTGAGAGACTACTGCTGCAGGGAGTGCACAGAGTCGAAGGGAGTTTAACACCTGAAAGTGTTTGAGAGTCTGTCGCAAGGAGTGCGAGCCGGGGTTTTCTGAAAGACTCGAGGTCGTGGAAAAAAAAAAGATCAGAAGGATTCGAGCCTTCGAAGTTGTCAAAGTGAGGCAAGAGACCAAGTTCCTTGAAGAATTGAAAGGAGGTGTAGCAACGTCGTGCTGCAGGAGGACAAGTTCCAAGCAACAAAATATTTCTTGCAAATTTCATAGAAGTCCTCAAGGGAAGGGATGGACGATCGAAATTCTCTGTAGAGAATTTGCGAAGTCCCGCCAGCCGTCCGATCTGACAAAGAAGCAAGGGGGTTATGTCTATTCCCAAGGGTTCAAGCTCAGAAGAGACAGGGCCATAGATTCAAGCCAACAGGGACCGTTGGATTTGCCAAGTATTTCCATTTCGGGGTTTCATGGATTTAATTCCCGAAATATTCACATTAAGATTCGCGAAGTGCGAATTCCTGAAAGGGTGGAAAAGTCTAGTTGTGGGACCAGTGCCGGGAATCATGTCGAGGATTGATATTTCAGGATTTTGGGAAATAGAAGGTCGGGATTTTGGAGGTCATGAAGTAGATTTGCATGACATTGCGACTTACGAACTCATGAAAACCGAATAGCCGAAATTGACATCGAAATTCAGGGATTCGAGGTTTGCGTCGACAAGAGATTTCGGTATCGAAAGTCTCAAACTTCTGATACGCAAAAAACGCATTGACCGTTGGATCAAGTGGGGAATTCACATCCATTGATTCCTTTTGGTGACTGAACATCGGAGTTTGGTGATTCGTGTTTCGAGGGTCTGAGAAACAAGGCGCTTGACTACCGGATTCGTGAAATCGCGAAGTTCGATCTCTCGAAGTGCGAAGGAAGATTCCATGAGGTTTTGTTGTGGGTTTAGATTTCCCAAAAGGGAATTAGAAGAGCCAATTGCTAAGAGCTCTTTAGGCCAATGGAAGAGGAAATATCTTGTGTGCGTGGACCTTCCAACCTGTGGGTTGAGGAGGGCTGTGTTAGGTTTGGTATCAAAGCAAATAAAGGTTCTCTGCTTTCTGTAGCAGGGAAAGGAATTTTCACCATGCTGCTGAGAAGAAGGGACAAGCAAACACCCAATCCACTAGAGGAGAGGGAAATACCAATAAGAAGGGGTAGGCAGATGCCTGATCCAACCATAGAAAGAGAAATGCGTGACTTACACGCCAGACTTGAGGACATGGAGACAACACCGAGGCATACAACTGGTGCTGGGGGTCTTAGTGATTCTGAAAGTGAAGATGAAGCTGAACATGAAGAAGAAGAAGTCACAGCAGAGGATGCAGCGACTGAATTCTTTCTTAGAGCTGTTGCCAGAATGGGTGCAAGAGCGAAAATGGACATTCCAGTTTATGAGGGAAACTTGGATGTAGAAGAGATTCTAAATTGGATTAGAGCTCTAGACACATAATTTGACTATGAAGATGTCGAGGAAGACAAGAAGGTCAAACATGCTATCACGAGATTGAAAGGACATGTAGCATTGTGGTGGGATGAACTACAATATGACAGACGCTGCAAAGGCAAATAGAAAATCAAAAGCTGGGACAGGATGATCGCGAAGATGAAGGCAAAATTCATCCCCAGGGATTATCAAATTACTCCATTTTGAAGGATGCAAAATTTGAGACAGAAACTGATGACAGTGAAAGAATACACTGAAGAATTCTATAGGCTGAACATCAGGGCAGGTCATCGGGAAAGCGATGATGAAAAAGTTGCCAGGTACATGAATGGCCTGAGATACAAAATTCAAGACGAGATGAGTATGATAACCATATGAACGGTGGAAGATGCTTATCAGTTGGCTCTAAAGGTGGAAGAGAAATTGAGACGAAAACAAGGTCAAAGAGGCCAAGGCAAAATTCAACCCAAAGGAAAATGAGTTGCCCAGGATAGAAATCAGAAACCCAAGGAGGACTGGAAGAAACCTCAGACTCGAACTGAGAGAGGTGGAAGTTCACAACGAGGGAAATATGCTGAACATAGAGGGAAGCATACCGAACAGAGAGGAGATTATGCTGATAATAATATTTTTCCTCGTACCAGAGGTAGAGGAAGAGGAAGACGTGGAGTAATAACATGCTTCACATGCGGAAAGGCTGGACACAAGTCTTATGAATGTCCAGACAAGAAGAAAGAGGAAGGAGGAGAGGCTCACATCACCGACGATCAGAGGCGGAATGTTGAGGCAGAGGATGCTGAAGGTGGAAGATCGCTGATGATGCAAAAAGCTCTTTTGACACCAAAGAAAGAGGTGGAGAGTTCAGTCCAAAGAAACAGACTTTTTCGGACTGCTTGCAAGACCAAGGATAGGGTATGAAAGGTCATTGTGGACAGTGGTAGCACATATAATCTCGTTTCTACAGAGATGGTAGAAAAGTTGGAGTTGGAGATGATTGATCATCCAAGCCCATATAGAGTTTCATGGCTACAAAAAGGACATCAGGTAACTGTTACTAAACAGTGTCTAGTTGAATTTAAGATAGGAGGATATAATGATAAGATACTTTGTGATGTTATTCCCATGGATGTTTGTCATCTATTGTTGGGTAGACCATGGAAATATAACAGGAATGTGATTCATGATGGGAGAATGAACACATACACCCTAGAGAAGAAAGGGAGAACTCACATGTTGCTCCCAATCAAAGATAAGGAGGTGAAACCTAAGGTAAGAAACATTGTACTTCTCATGAGTGGGAAGGAACTTCTTATATAGGTCAAGAAGAAGGAGGATCCAAAATTCACTGTGGTTAAGAAGCCTATAATTGTTTTGATCGGCACAAGAGTGGATGATTTACCAAAAGAAATCCAGAAGCTACTGGAAGAGTTCGCTGACATAGTAGTGGACGAACTACCTTGTTCATTGCCACCAATCAGAAGTGTGAGTCATCATATTGATATCATACCTGGAGCTAGTTTTCCAAACAAAGCAACGTACAAATTGACGCCATAGGAGAATGAAGAGGTCAAAAGACAAATCCAGGATTTGTTGGACAAAGGTTTGGTCAGGGAAAGCTTGAGTCTATGTGTTGTTCTGACAGTACTTAGCCCGAAGAAATACAAAGGCTGGAGGATTTGTACTGACTCCAGGGCGATCAACAAGATAACCATTAGGTACAGATTTCCATTGCCAAGAATGGATGATCTAATGGATTGCTTGAGTGGAGAAATTTTTTTTTCGAAGATTGATTTGAAAAGTGGTTATCACCAAATTCGCATGAGGGAAGGTGATGAATGGAAGACAACCTTCAAGACTAATGAAGGGTTGTATGAATGGATTTTTATGCCGTTTGGCTTAACAAATGCGCCAAGTACATTCATGAGGTTGATGAACGAAGTCCTGAGGGAGTTCATCGGAAAATTTGTTATCGTATATCTAGATGACATACTGATTTTCAGTAAAACAGTGGAAGAACATCTGAAACACTTAACTACAGTAATGAAGAGGTTACAGTAGGAGAAGCTGCTGATAAACATGAAGAAATCCTCATTCATGAAGACAGAGCTCATTTATTTGGGTTTTGTTATTTCTGCAAATAAATTGAGGATGGATCTAGATAAGGTGGAGGTAATCAAGAATTGGCTATCACCGAAGAATATCTTTGAGGTGAGAAGTTTTCATGGATTGGCTAGTTTCTACTAGAAGTTCATCAGAAATTTCAATGGAATTAGTGCACCAATGATGGACACAGTGAAGAAGAGACATAAATATTTTCACTAGACAAAAGAAGCTGAGAAGAGTTTTAATCTGTTGGAGAGGAAGATCACGGAACAACCAATTTTGGTGTTGCCTGATTTCCAAAAGACATTCCAAGTGAAATGCAATGCAAGTGGATTTGCAATAGGGGTAGTCTTGAGTCAAGAAGACAGGCCAATAGCATACTTCAGCGAGAAGCTGAATGAAGCGAAAGTGAAATACTCCACTTATGATAAGGAGTTCTATGCTATTATACAAGCATTGAAGAAATGGAGACATTACTTAATTCCTAAGGAGTTTGTCTTATACAGTGACAATCATGCACTGCAATTTGTGACTCAACAGGAGAAGTTGAATCAAAGACATGTAAAATGGGTTGAATATATGCAAAATTTCACTTTTGTGATTAAACATATTTCTGGTACTGCTAACAATGTTGTTGATTCTTTGAGTAGGAAGTGTTTGCTATTGCAGGAGTTCAAAGTCAAAACGTTGGGTTTTGATGATCTCAAGGAGATGTATCAAGATGATCTAGATTTTAAAGGGGCGTATGAGGAAATTGAGAATCCAATTCTCAGAGATAGAATCCAATGGGAAGAATACATGATCCAGAAAGGATTACTATTTAAATATAATCAACTTTGTATTCCAAAATGCTCCATGAGGGAGAATTTTCTGAAGGAGAAACAGAGTGGAGGATTGGTCGGGCACTTTGGTCACGACAAGATGTTTGCAAAGTTGAATGAGTCATATTTTTGGCCAGGAATGTGAGTAGACGTCAAGAGAAATTTAGGATAGATTGCGATTAGGAGCGCTAGTGCAGAAGATTTTGCAGAGGTGATGAAGGAACTTCACAGCCAGGTGAAGGAGCGATTATAGAGTTCGAGCTAGGAGTATAAGCACAGAGCAGATCAACACAGGAGACAAATTCAATTTGAGGTTGGTGATTTGATTCTGGCACATTTGAGAAAGTAAAGGTTCCCGAGAGGAACATATAATAAACGAAAAATGAAGAAAATCGGACCATGCAAGGTCTTAAAGAAATTTGGGGCGAATGCTTACGAGATTGAATTACCCGATGGGATCGGAATTTCTCCGATATTCAATATCTCAGATTTGTACCCATACAAAGATGAGGAAGTAGGGACAGGAAATGAACAGCCAGAGTTTCAGTGGAAAAAACAGATGCCAGTTACAAAGAAGCTGCAGATGGAGCGCATAATGGACAAAAGAGTGAGCAATAAGACCAGGTGAAAGCAATAATTTGAGTATTTGGTCAAATGGAAGGGCCATCCAGTTGAAGATGCCAGCTGGGAGAATGAAGTAGAGATCTAGAGGTAGGGACAGACCATGAGCGAGCACATGGACAAGAGCCCATGAAAATTTTCAAGAAAGGGAGTATGATGCAGGAGCATCTCAAGCGAGCCAGTGCGGAGATGAAAGACAACTGAAAAAGCACCCAGCGCAAATTTTGAAAATGTCTTGAAACATTAATGAAGTCATCAAGTGGGGGCACACTTGTATAATGTAAAAGGACCTTGAGCGATCTGCTCTCGTCCTTAGTAGGTAGAAGGAATTTATAATAGTTAATGCAAGTAGATAGAATTTAATGCATAGATTAGACAGTTTAGGATGAAAGAGGGAAACGGGATATAGACACCCTCATTGTGTGTTGTAGCAGGGATTATGCCAATTGAGAGAATTGAGCATAGAAGAGAAGAAGCAGAGAGTTGTATAGATGTATTCCATGTACAAAAGTCATGGATTAATACAAAAAGGGTTTTGATTCAGACTCATGGTGTTCAAGTATTCTCTGTGTATGCATTATTGATTGTTATGTTCATGAATAATTTAATATTTTTGTCATGCAATTGCTTTTATGCTATGTATGAATGATTTCTTGTTGAATGTTTGAAATCTGAGAGGAAGAGTAAGAAATGAGTTTCAATTTTTTCTCTGTCCGAGTGAGTAAAATTCCTGCAAGGAGTGCAGTTGAATTGTCCACAAGGAGTGCGTTGACAAAGGGTTCAGAGGTTTGTCTCTGAAATATCAGAAGGAATAGCTTTTTTTCTCATTTCCTCAAAGTGCAAGTTGACCACAGAAGACATGCAAGGTGAGTGCAGGCTGAGTAGAGATTCAGGTTTTGTAACCTGAGTGAAGTATTGAGAGACTGCTGCTGCAAGGAGTGCGTAGAGTCGAAGGGAGTTTAACACCTGAAAGTGTTTGAGAGTCTGCCGCAAGGAGTGCGAGTAGGGGTTTTCTGAAAGACTCGAGGTTGTGGAAAAAAAAAATCTCAGAAGGATTCGAGCCTTTGAAGTTGTCAAAGTGAGGCAAGAGACCAAGTGCCTTGAAGAATTGAAAGGAGGCACAACAACATCGTGCTGCAGGAGGAAAAGTTCCAAGCAGCAAAATATTTCATACAAATTTCATAGAAGTCCTCAAGGGAAGGGATGGATGGTCGAAATTCTCTGTAGAGAATTTGCGAAGTCTTGCTAGCCATCCGATCTGATAGAGAAGTAAGGGGGTTACATCTATTCCCAAGGGTTCAAGCTCAGGAGAGACAGGGTCGTAGATTTGAGCCAACAGGGACAATTGGATTTGTCGAGTATTTCCATTTCGGGTTTCATGGATTTAATTCCCAAAATATTTTCATTAAGATTTGCGAAGTGCGAAGTCCTGAAAGGGTGGAAAAGTCTAGTTATGGGACCAACACCGGGAATTCTGTCGAGGATTGATATTTTGGGATTTCAGGAAATAGAAGGTCGGGATTTCGAAGATCATGAAGCAGAGTTGCGTGACATCGTGACTTGCGAACTCATGAAAACCAAATAGCCGAAATTGACATTGGAATTCGGGGATTCAGGGTTTGTGTCGATAAGAGATTTTGGTATCAAAATCTTGAACTTTCGATACGTGAAAAATGGGCTGATTGTTGGATCAAGCGGGGAATTCACAGCCGTTGATTCCTTTTGGTGGCTGAACATCGGAGTTCGGTGATTCGGGTTTTGGGGGTCTGAGAAACAAGGGGATTGACTACCGGATTTCCGAAATCGTGAAGTCTGATCTCTCGAAGCGTGAAGGAAGATTCCACAAGGTTTTTCTATGGGTATAGATTTCCCAAAATGGAATTAGAAGAGCCAATTGTTGAGATCTCTTTGGGCCAGTGGAAGAGGAAAGATCCTGTGTGCGTGGACCTTCCGACTTGCAGGTTGAGGAGGGCTGCATCAAAATATGATTTTTAACTCTATAATAGACCTAGTGTATATGATCACATACCTGCAAACCTTACTCAACTTTAACAACAAGAGACTAGCGTTTTCATCAAACTTTACTTTAGTCTCACATGACTAGTTTTGGATTAGTCAACAACCCTAACTTGAAATAATCATAACTATGTACCTGTAATGAATAAAGATTTGAAAATGGTACAAAATGTTATTCAATGTCTTTTATGCAATTCATCCAGACGTCACTACTTGGAACCTCTCATAAAATGAGTTATAGCAAAAATGGCATACCTTGTTGAATTCTGGCTTATTCTAGAGAGTGAACTTATAGATCATGCCCCACACAAAATATTTTTTGTATGGATCTGAACATTGTACAAAGAATACTAAAGAACATACTCTAACCAATACATTTTCTATTACTGAATTTGGATATGTTATGAAGAATTTATGACATTTTTACCCGACACACTTGTTTTAGACTAGTTTCAGTACTAGCCACAAACCCTATTTTCCACGGTGTGTAACTCCAAAACTAAAATGACCCACAAGTTGAAATTTGTATCACAGCTACTTGGATATGTTTCCTCAATGGCCTCCCAATTTCATGGTCAAAATCATTCTAGATATTTTTTTATTGTGAAAATGGTGAGATGACCTGTAAATAACATACCTTAGAAAGCATCATCAAAAGAATTTATCCTCCCTTGAATTTCGGCCTTCTTTACTTCACCTTCCCTCTGAAATTCGGCCTAAATATCCTTTAGTTACCTCAGTCACTTATAGATATTCAATATGCTCAAGTGTTATTAAAATGAGAGAGCGTCGCCTCTTAGTTACACTTTCATGTAGCTTCCTCAAGGGGTTACCTTTGAACCATCTTAACCCACTTTCCTTATTTTAGGGTTAACCCACTTCTAATTTCTCCATTAAGTTTATTATTTAAATAATTTATTTTGCATCCACTTTGAATTATAGTACACTCATCACTTCACTTTATTATTTACCTTCTAAAATCTCTTAAACCACTTTGACTACTTTGACCTTTTGGGGATTCTAGATGACTCATGAGGGTTCTCCAACTTCACATGGCCATAACTCTTTAATCGTGAGGAGTTATGTAACATTACACATACCACTAGAAATGGCATGACATGTACTATCCATCTAGAATAGTATTGTTTACAAATATATCAAAAATCATACCATTATCCATCAAACAAACTTAGGTCCATTACCCAAACCTGGGTTCTCCAACTTCTCATGGACATAACTATCTAACTGTGAGGAGTTATGTGACATTCCACATACCATCAGAAATTGAATGACATGTTAATCCATATAGAATAGTCTTACATTCAAATATATTAAAACTCATACAATTATACATGAAACAACCTTGGGTCCATTACCCAAACCTTTTTGCTACCGAACTTTATCCAAGGGTTGAAATCAATCACTAAGGGTCTACATCAATCTACAATGTCACTCTCCAATGGTTGACATCAATGAAAACCAACAATCCATAACAACTTCCATCAACCTAAGCCAATTGTTTGACAATCTCCCCCTTTGGCATTGATGGCAACATAAACATTGATGATAACACTTTGTCATGATAACATTCATGCTTATACTCCTCATCAATGTTTCTATCTCTCCTCCTTTGACATCAATGGAATAGGTTATCTCCCTTTGGGGTTTCTCCCCTTGAATGAATTCTCCTTGGGGCTGCTCCCCACGTCTACATGCCTTTGATTTTTCTGTGTTTATAAGCCTTTGATTTTTTTGTGTGTTTATAAGTCTCTGATTACTCTCTCTCCTTCCATATGAATAATATCTCCCCCTTTGACAAAGGGTATCACTATGAAGTCATATCTCTCATTCTTCCCTTGTCACAATCACTCCCCTTGGAAACATGCCTTTATGCTCTCTCTCCAAGAATTTACCTTTACATCTGATAAATCACTCCCCCTTTGTCATCAATGGAAAATGTATCTTTCCATCCAGGGTTTCTCCCCCCTAACTAAACTATCCTTGGGTATACTCCCCCTGAATTGTCCTATTTATGGTGCTTCCTTGTGTAAATCTAATACATATAAGATAAGCATTCAAAATCATTCATTTTGTAGTATAAATTACTCCGAGTCTCTGGTGAATATACTCAAAGGCTTCCCGTAGATGCGGTTTTGTAAATATGTCTGCCACTTGTTCTTTTGTACCCACATATTCAACTCTGATGTTCTTCTCTGCAATATGTTCCTGTAGAAAGTGATACTTTATTGGAATGTGCTTCTTCTTGGAGTGCATCACTGGGTTCTTTAAGATATTGATGGTGCTTGTATTATCACAATAGATTGGAATGGAATCATCATACTCAACATGTATATCCGTCAGAGTTTGTTTCATCCATAGAACCTGTGTACAACATGTTGTTGCTGCAATATACTCTTCTTTGGTTGTAGATAAGGATACTGATGATTGTTTCTTTCTTAACCATGATACTAAACAATCATCTAAGTAGAACATTTCTCCACTGGTGCTTTGTTGGTCATCAATGCAACCTGCCCAATCTGCATTTGTGTAGGCAATAAGTGATAGATCCTTTCCTTTTGGATACTATAATCCAAAATCTTATGTTCCTTTGAGATATCTGAAAATCCTCTTTACTACTAATACATTTGATTCCTTTGGTTCTACTTGAAATCTGTCCACCTGTCCAACTGCCTGCATTATATATGGTTTGGATACTGTCACATATAGTAAGATACCAATCATTGACCTGTATTTCCTTTGGTCTGTAGACTTTGAATCATCATATTTTCTCAACTTGCAACTAGTTTGCATCGGAGTGGTAACTAGTTTACTCTCTTCCATTCCGAACTTCTTTAGCATTTCTCTGATATACTTAGTTTGAGAAATACAAATTCCTTGGTTTCTTTGACGTATTTGAAGACCCGAAAAGAAAGATAGTTCTCTGAGTAATGAAATTTCAAATTCATTCTGCATGTCCTTTGCAAATTTATGGCTTAACCTGTCATTATTACTTCCAAAAACAATATCATCAACATAAATGTCAATTAATAAAATACTACCTTGATTTACCTTGATGTAGAGGTTGTTGTCTTCACTTCCTTTCCATAGCTTGTAGGGAGTTTTGTCATTGTTGTTTCTGAGCATTACTATGTTTACTCAAACTCTACAATATGCTCGTAGGATGGTTCTCTAGTTTGTGTTTGCTACCACAAAGACTCCCCTTGTCTATTATTCATATAATTTGGGAGTCTCTAAGCCAGATGGCTCATAACAATTCTTGCCCTGATGTGTATTCATCATCATCTTCATTGGTAGATTCATCATCTCTCTGAGCTCTGAATTATTTCCTTCTGTTTGCGGATTAATCTCTCACTATAGTGACTGAAAGTACAATATCTTGAACCTATTCCTTATTTACCTGTCCTTCCTTTCTTTTAGTTATTTTACAAACCTTTTTGCATCCCTCATCTTTCCTTTTCTTTGTATAATTTTATTCATCTCATTTTATTTCCAATCTTGCGATCTCTAGGACCTGGTGTTTGTTCACATGTTCTTCATGTTTTGAACAACCACTTTCAACATACCAAACATGCTTCCTCTACTTAGCTTGTAGAGTGAGTGTGCATTCTTCATTGCTATATTGATTTTGCTTTCTTATCCATGTTCTCTTTTGAGGCTCCTGTTTGTGACTCTTTTTGTTCTGTTGTGGTTCTCTAGGAGAGACTGTCATTCTACAATCTTTTCCCATGTGTCCAAAGTTATTCCACTTATATCATTCCACTTTAGTGCTCAATGATTCAAACTTGTTGTAGCTTCTTCTCTGTGTTTCACTAAACCTTATTGGATAAGCATTTTGTGTATGTCTTTCAAAGTTGTTTATGTTCCTACTATTATCTCTGCAACTTACAACTTTATGTCTAAAATTATTGCATGCATAACATAAACCAAAAAAGATAGTTTGATACATGGGAGTTGAAGATATTATGAATGGAGTTACTCTTATGAATCCTTCTTATTCCTGAGGCCTATTTGTTTCTGTCTATCATCAATTCTAAAATCTGAATATTCTTGGTGGAAGAGTGTCCCTGTAATCTTCCTTGTAGGTTTTCCTATCCCCTTTGATTGTTTCTGCATAAAATTTTCGATATGTTTCTTGTTATGTTGCTTTGGAGCTTGATCCATTTTCTATCTGATAATATCCAAGTCTATACTTGTCACGATTAGGCCTTTGACTACTGATAATGTCATCCAAAACTTTTGAGTTGTTCTGCATATTTTTCTTTTGAAGATCCTTTCTCAATGTGACAAACTCTGCTTCCAAATTTCCAATGATCATGTCTCTTTCTTCTAAATTTTCTTTAAGTGATTCTTCAATTATTTTATATTATTCTATTTGAACCTTCAATTCCGTGATGATCTTCTCTAGTTCTTGAGTTTCTTCCTTCTTGTCTAGTTCTTCTTGTAGCTTCTTTTTTTTCCTCTTTTCTCTTCTTATAACTTCTATGGAAGTCAACAATTCTTCTCGGTAGTCAACTTCTGTTAGGGTCCTAACCCACACATAGGTAGAACAATATATTCAGATGTAATAGAGGTCAATATTAATAAGGCCTTGTAATAAAATAAAATAAGTCAAATGTAAGAAGACTTAATAGAAGCTTTCGCTTCTAGAAGGATCTTCCTCTAGATGCTTCTTTTGATAGACATATTTAGTATAAATAAGAGTCGAGGGTATGATAACACTAGCTTGGATATTATTGTAATAGAGCTCTGCTTAACTGGAGGTTTCCCACTCGAAGAGGCCCGTGAACATTGCTTTCATAATCAAAGTGTTATTTCTGTTGTTATTCTTATATCATTTCAGTGCTATTGTGGTGATTTTTATGGTTATATTGTTTTTATTCTGCCATTTCTAGCATTTTATTTCTGTTCTTCATACTTTTTATATCTGATATATTACAAGTGGTATCAGAGAACTTTCCACACTAGAAAGTGTGGGTTATTTTTTTTTAGGGTAGAGACATATTCCGACATCTTTAAGCCACAAAGATCTGTCGTTACGTGCATAAACTCACGGTTGAGGGATTCATACATGCATGAAATACAAGTGGTAATTAAGCACACATTTGTTGGCCACCCTTGTAACCCCTTTTGGTACCCATTTCAGTGGTAGTGCATCAGAAAACACTTGTTTACGGATCAACCTAGATTACCTGAAGCCCTCTTAAGATAAACTGATCGACTGCCTGACTGCTATAGTGCCACCGAGAACAATGCTCGGGAAGATACTCTCTAGTACCTGGGTATTTGGGTAGTATGACTAAGGGTACGGTCTATCCTCCTTAGTTAGTGCCCTGATATATTGGGTCAAGTACTATTGTTGGACCCCACACATATATCAGAGAACTATAGCACAAGGAAAACCCTTATCTGTAGAACCCTTGAATACCTAACCCTTGGGGAAAGAAACATAAGAAAATTAAAATAGACAAGATTTGTTACTGCGCAACTATGTTCGGGTTGCCAAATCACTACACATTTCTTCCTGGTTAAGCATTTGGGCATTTCATCACTATCGTATTCTTCATACTGGAGTATAACTCCATAGGTGTAAAAAAAAAAAAAATNTGTCTTCAATACCTTGCAATCTAGTCTCACCAAGACCCAACAAGAAGTGAAACAACTCAGTGCCAATGTTGCCGCCATCAATACAACCATGCAGTCCTCAATGGAGGAAATCAAATAAGACCTGACCACCCAGCTTGAATCTGTTTTTTCATCACTTTGCACCAAGATTCATATCCCTACAGATAACCCTTCCTATGTCTCACCTCCACATACTGAAAGTGAACATTCCTCTCATTCCCATAAATTTCAGCACCATCACTTTCAACGTGACCTACGCCTTCCGCGAGTGGATGTGACAAAATTTGATGGCTCAGACCCCACTGGTTGGGTAACCCAAATGGAACATTATTTCTCTTTATACGACATTATAGATGACTTGGCCAAACTATGGTATGGTGTTCTCCATCTAGATCAAGAATGTTGGAAATGGTGGCAATGGAGAAAAACTTCCCATCAAGGGTATATTGCTTGGACACACTTTGTAGCATAGTTTTATGAACGCTTTGACACTGACACCAACCATATGGGCTATTTGAAAAAGTTGAAACAATCAAGAACAATGGAAGACTTTATAGCTGCCTTTGAGCGCCTGGATTTTCGGACAGAGGGCATCTCTGATGCCTTTTTTCGAGAGTGTTTTATTAGTGGCCTCAAGGATGAGATTTGGTCCCATGTCCTCATGGCTCAGCCTCAGAGTTGGTTGGAGGCTACTAAAAAAGTTAAAGAAGCACAACAAGTTTTATCTTCTCAAAACCGAAAACCCTCCTTTATCCCTCGCCCTAAAACAGTAAATCCCACTACTCTCTCCGCTCCACTAAGGATCCAAAAACTTGACCAGGGTTGAAATGGTTGAATGCCAACTCAAAATCCTTTGTTATAATTGTGATGAAAAATATTTCCTGAGCCACAAGTGTAAGGAACAAAAGATTTTTATGGCCATCTTCGAGGATATTTCGGAAGAGGATGTTGAAACTCCCCTTGTGTCTGAGTCACCTGAAACCACTGACATAATCCCTCCCTCAGACCCTCCCGAAGTAGAACCGGTCATTTCCCTCAATTTTCTCACTGGCTTCTCTGCTCCCCAAACCCTCAAGCTAATCAGTTACATCAAGCATCAGAAGGTCATCATTTTGGTTGATAGTGGAAGCACCCATAATTTTATTCATCACCACATTGACCAACAAAGTCATTGCTACATCCATGCCGTCAATAATTTCCAAATCATGATTGCCAATGGTGGCTCCATGAAATGTGGAGGGCGTTGTGAAAATGTGCGTCTCCAAATTGGTGACTACCACTTGAAATATCATATGTTTTCTATCGCCATGGGCGGTTGTGACATTGTGTTGGGTGTAAACTGGCTAAGGAATTTGGGTCCCATTCTCATGAATTTTAAGGAATTAACCATGCAATTTGACCAGGAGGGCCACCAATATAAGTTCCAAGGCATCATCGTCATTTCAACTGAGATCATTAGTTCCCATCGCATGAAAAAGATGTTAATAAACGTCATTCTGGTGTTATTGCCCAAATCCATGCCATACAAGTAACAGAGACACCCTCGGTGCCGCAAGACCTCCAAGACATCCTTTCTAAACATCAAGAGGTATTTTCCACTCCCCAATGAATCCGTCCTTCCCACGGTGTTCATGATCATTCCATTCCCCTTGTACCTGGAATCCTTCCTCCCAATATCCATCAGTATCGTCACCCCTTTTCCCAAAAAAATGAAATTGAGAAAATGGTCCAGGAATTCCTTAATGCAGGCATTATTTGCCCTAGTATGAGCCCCTACTCTTCTCCTGTGGTCATGGTCCTGAAGAAATAAGGTTCTTAGTGAATGTGTCTTGACTTCCATGCTCTCAACAAACTTACCATTAAAGACAATTTTCTCATTCCTTTCATTGATGACCTCCTGGATAAATTGAGTGGCGCCCAATTCTTTACTAAACTTGATCTTCATTCTGGCTACCACTAGATTCGTATGAAAGAGGTAGACATTCCCAAGACTACCTTTAGAACTCATGAGGGACACTATGAGTTTTTGGTCATGCCCTTTGGCTTATGTAATGCCCCCTCCACCTTCCAAAGCCTCATGAATCATCTCTTCTGTCCTTTTCTCCGTCATTTTGTCTTATTTTTCTTTAATGATATCCTCATCTATATCAAAACCTGGACATGCCATCTTTCTCATGTGGATTGAGTTCTCCAACTACTCTCTCAGCACCAAATTTTCCTGAAACAGTCTAAATGTTCTTTTGGCACCTCAGAAGTAGAATACTTGGGTCATCTGGTGGGAAAGGATGGTGTCAGAATGGATCCTAAAAAGATTGAATCTATGCAATATTGGCCTCACCCAAAGACTCTCAAAATATTGCATGGATTTATGGGCTTAAAAGGGTATTATTGCAAGTTTGTTAAGAATTATGGAAGGATTGCAACACCTCTCACTGCTCTCTTAAAAAATAACTCTTTCACTTGGAATCCAACTGTTGCTCAAGATTTTCAAACCTTGAATATGGCCATGTGCACCACTCATGTCCTTGCCCTTCCTAATTTCACAAAGACCTTTGTCCTAGAATGTGATGCCTCAGGGAAAGGAATTGGTGTTGTCCTTATGCAAGAGGGTCGGCCTTTGACCTTTACCAACAAGAAAATATCTAAAATAAATATGGGAAAATCAATCTATGAAAAGGAAATGTTGGCTATTATGCATGTCATTGATCTATGGTGCCCTTATCTATTAGGGAAACATTTCCAAGTTAAGACAGACCATCAAAGCCTCAAGTATTTTCTGGAACAACTCATTTCCTCCCCAGGGAAACAAAAATGGGTGACTAAGCTCTTTGGATATGATTATGAGATCATTTACAAAAAAGGCAAAGACAATGTGGTTGCAGATGCACTTTCTCGAAAATATGAAGATGAAGGATCCCTTTTTTCTCTTTCCTTCACTATACCAGATTGGATCCAAGCCATTTGCCAGGAATGGCTACAAGATCCCAAAAGTTTGCATCTGATCCAACAATTGCAGTCCAATGCTCCAGCTTCCCCAGGGTACTCTTGGCTCCATGATGAGCTTTGATACAAAGGCCATTTTTATTTAAGTAAATAATCAAAGCTTAAATCCACGGTACTTTCTAAGCTTCATGCTACACCCACAGTGGGGTACTACGAGTTCAACAAAACCTATGACAGGGTCAAACATTCTTTTTTCTGGGATGGTATGAAATATAAAATTCATAATTTTATCATTGAATGTGATGTGTGTCAACGCAACAAGGGAGAAACAGTAAAATCTCCAGGCACACTAAAACCGCTTCCGATTCCACCTGCTATTTGGAAGGATATCTCTATGGATTTTATTACCAGCTTACCCAAATCGGGAAATAAATGAGTCATCATGGTGGTTTTTGATTGCCTTTCCAAGTATGCTCAATTATGCACTCTTCAACACCCATTTATAGCATCCTTGGTGGCTCAAATTTTCAAGGATCAGGTCTTCAAGCTTCATGGCATGCCACACTCTATTGTTTTTGATCGCGACCCAACTTTCACAAGCAATTTTTGGAAAGAACTGTTCAAGCTACAAGGAACCCAATTGCATCTCAGCACAACTTATCATCCCCAGAATGATGGTCTAATGGAAGTTGTCAACAAGTGTTTGGAAACATATTTGAGGTGTTTTTCCTCAGAAAAGAAAAATCAGTGGGCTCAATGGTTACCCCTAACTGAATGGTGGTACAACACTTCATACCAAAAAGCTAAACGCATGACTCCTTTTGAAGAGGTATATGGATAGAATCCACCTTCAGTTCTCTCATACTTACCTGGTGTTTCGAAGGTCTAGGCGGTTGACCAAACACTTACAGTTCGAGAGGCTATTCTCCATACCCTCAAAGAGAGAATTTGGTCATGGAATAGAATCATATGAAGCAACAAGCAAATCAAGGTCTCTCTGAACGTCAATTTGCAGAAAGGGATCTGGTGTTTCTTTGACTGCAACCTTACAAAAAAACTTCCCTCAAGGCCGAGCATTGTTAGAAGCTAGTGCCCAAATTTTCTGGTCCTTATACCATTCTCAAGTGTGTGGGACAAGTAGCCTATCAGCTAGCTTTGCCCATTCATTCGGAGCTACATCTTGTTTTTCATGTTTCATGCTTAAATAAGGTGATTGGAACTAAGTGCCATATTCAAACCAACCTTCTCGATTTAGCCGAAGAAGGCTCCATTTGGCTACAACCACAAGCAGTTTTGGAGCAGCGTGAGCATCGCTTACGTCAGAGAACCATCAAGGAAGTGTTAGTCTAGTGGAAATATACAACTCCAATAGATGCCACTTGGGAACCAACTACGATTCTGCAGCAATTTCCACATCTTGAGCCTTTAGGACAAGGTTGTTTTTAAGGGTGAGGACATGTTAGGGTCCTAACCCGCACATAGGTAGACCAATATATTTGGATGTAATAAAGGTCAATATTAATAAGGCCTTGCAATAAAATAGAATAAGTTGAATGTAAGAATATCTAATAGAAGCTTCCGCTTCTAGAAGGGTCTTCCTCTAGATGCTTCTTTTGATAGACATATTTAGTATAAATAAGAGTAAAGGGTATGAGAACCCTAGCTTGGATATTATTGTAATAGAGATCTGCTCAACTAGAGGTTTCCCCCTCGAAGAGGCCCGTGAACATTGCTTTCAGAATCAAAGTGTTATTTCTGTTGTTATTCTTATATCATTTCAGTGCTATTGTGGTGATTGTTCTAGTTATATTGTTGTTATTCTGCCATTTATAGCATTTTATTTATGTTATGCATACTTTTTATATCTAGTATATTACAACTTCTACCTCTTCATATTCTTGTTCGGTGTCTTCTTTATCAGATTCTTCTACTTCCATGAATAGAAATCTTTATGTCTCACTGTCACTGAATTCATCTTCATCTGATGAGGAGATGTCTTCTTTGATGAATAGAATTTTCTTGAAAACTTTCTTTGTGGTTCCTTTTCCTTTATATGTTTTTTTTCTATTTGTGTAATCTTCATCATTCCCCTTATTTTTCTTATGAGGACATTTGTTAGAAAAATTACCAATACCATCACAATTAAAACAAATTAATGGAATCTTACCTTTATATCTGTCGTTGGTTCCCTTGTTCAATCTCTTGAAAAAAGTGGCCATTTCTTCATCATCTTTTGTGATGTCACTATTGCTGCTTTGTTCTTTTTCTTTTTTCTTTCCCTTTTGATTTGACCTTTTGGATTCTTTGAAATTTTCTTCATTTCTCATTTCATATGATGTGAATATTCCATGTAGTTCATCCATGCTTATTGAGTCTAGATCTGCTCTTTCTTCTAGTACTAATATCTTAGGATCAAATCTCACATGAAGAGATCTTAGTACCTTTGGAACAATTATAGATTCTTTAATTTATTCTCCCAATTCTATGATTGCATTTACTAGTTCATTGACTCGTAAAAAGTAAGCTGCAATATTCTCATCTTCCTTCATCTTTAGTTCTTCGAAATGACCTCTGTAAATTCGAAGCTTTGCTGATTTGAATTTTGAATATCCTTCATAAATATTTTGAAGTTTGTCCCAAATCTCTTTAGTGGATTTACAATGCATAAATTTGGTGTATATTGATTCACCAAGACCATTTAGAAGTGAATTTGTGGCTTTGGAATTATTTTGACCGAGTTTTATTGTTCTTTCACTTATTGGTGGAACTGCTGGTTCTTTATATCCATCTACTACAAATTGCCAAATTTCAAATCCCTATGCCTGTATATATGTCTTCATCCTTCTTCTCCAACATGCATACTTATGTCCATCAAATTGTGGTATTCTGTGTTTGTACATGTTGTTTCTCTCCATGATCTACCTTTTAGTGGTTAAACTGATTCTCGAAGGCACCTGCTCTGATACCAATTGTTGGATTACTAAGAGGGGGGGTGAATAAGTAATAGATAAATAATCCTTTTTAACCACAAAATGCAAGTGTTATATCAATGTAGCATTATCATCCAATAGGTGAGGAGTAAATAAACAATGAACAAATGAGAAATAATACACATACATAGTACACCAATGTTTTTATGTATTTAAGAATTACATTAATTAGAAATACCAACTTCCATTGTTTTCTAGTTGCAACTGGAAGGAGGCTCAAACCCCCTAGTTTATTAGGCTACAACCCGAAGGAATCTCCAACTCCCCAATTCTCTGGCTACAACTAAAAGGAGGCTACAACCACTTTTCCTTGCCCCATCCAACCACCCTAATGTATAAGTAGAATGATGGAACCAATGTCACACTATCACAATGAGATATATTGTTGTAAACCTATACCAATCAACCTGCACCAAACAACCTATACCAATAACCTGAACCATGCATCAACATGTACCTCATCTTGTACCATAAACAAGTGCATCAAACATGCGCCAACCTGTACTTCAACGTGTTATCAACCTGTACCATAAAAAAGTGCATCAACCATGCACCAACCTGTACCAAACAGCCTGTAATCAACCTGTACCATAAACAAGTGCACCACCATGCAACAACCTGTACCTCAACTTGTACCATGAACAAGTGCATCAATCATGCACCAAACCTGTCCAAACAACCTATCAAAACAAAATGTCTCATCAATCTTATCAATGAAATAAGATCCACTCACCGAGATCAATCACCAAGACAACTCTAACACAACAACTCATAATCATCAGAAAGATCAATATGTGATTCTAATAATATACCAATACAAGTATGTGATTTTAGGGGCTAAATTTCTCTCATGGGCTAATTTTCCATGGTTTTTCCAAAAACGAGATTCGCTATTTTAAAAATGATTCGCCCAAATTCTATAGGATAAAGTTATTTTACCTTAAAAATCGCCAAAATTTTATAAAAACTATATAAAATACTTATAAATTTGAATATTTTTACAAAAATATCGCCAAACATTTATAGTTGACATATCAAGGATTAGTAAGATTCGCTAAGGTTTCTACATTTTAAAATAAATTTTCATCCTTAAAATCATCCTTGTAAACCATGTGTCAATGATACTACTAACAAGTGCCTCCAATCATGTACCAAGTATGTACCAATCATGTATCAACTAATCATAAACTATGACTCATCAATATGTACCAACATCATCAACTATACACCTCATGTATGTGCCAACTCATCAACTACTTGTCTCAACCATGTACCCAACATGTACCTCAACCAAAATCCCTCATCAATTTCATCATCCAAATATGATTTGTAACTCTGTAATAGACCTGGTGTATATGATCAAATACCTGCAAACCTTCCTTAACTTTAACAACAAGAGACTAGCATTTTCATCAAACTTTACTTTAGTCTCACATGAATAGTTTTGGATTATTCAACAACCCTAACTTGAAATAATCATAACTATGTACCTGTAATGAATAAAACTCTGAAAATGGTAAAAAATGTTCTTCAGTTTCTTTTATGCAATTCCTCTAGACTTCACTACTTGGAATCTCTTAGAAAAGGAGTTATAGAAAAAATGGCATACCTTGTTGAATTCTGGCTTATTCTAGAGAGAGAACTTGTAGAGCATTCCCTGCACAGAATATTTGTTGTATGGATCTGAAAATTGTACACATAATACTACAGACTGTAATCTAACCAATACATTTGTTTTTACTGAATTTGGATCTTTTATGAAGAATTTATGACATTTTTACCACAAACACATGTTTTACACTAGTTTCAGGACTAGCCACAAACCCTATTTTCCACGGCGTGTAACTCCAAAAATACAATGAACCACAAGCTGAAATTTGTATCACAACTGCTTGGATATGTATCCTCAATGGCCTCCCAATTTCACGGTCTGAATCATTCTAGAATTTTTTTTATTGTGAAAATGGTGAGATGACCTGCAAATAACATACCTTAGAAAGCATCATCAAAAGAATTTATCCTCCCTTGACTTTTGGCCTTATTTACTTCACCTTCCCTTTGAAATTTGTCTTAGATATCCTTTGGTTACCTCAGTCACTTGTAGATATTCAATATGCTCAAGTGTGATTAAAATGAGAGAGCCTTGCCTTGTTGACGATTAAAATCACAACGAGAATTTTTCCCACAAAGTATTGCTAAAGCCTATCATTATAAGCTAACAAGATATATAATACTAGTAGGTGGGACCCCCTTGTAGACTGGAGATCAGATCTAGTTCTTATTTCATATTTATGTTGTTTTTCGACACTGCTTACATGATTCTACATCATTTATGAAATTGGGGTTTTATTGGAAATGAATAAGGCTTGTTATGTGTTGTTTCTAATTGTGACAAGTGAATGATGGGTAGGGCATGTATGTGTTTTTCCAAGCTCTAATTTCATGTTACGATGGCCTATGTTATCCATTGCTACCATTTCTAGATGTTCTTGGATTCGTTACTTTGACACCTGCACAATAAACATGTTAGTAACAATACATAAGAGCAGTTGAAAAGAGGCAAAAGAAATATAAACAAATGCAATAGGAAAATATTGAACTATGTTACTATGCTACACTACATGCATTCAAATTAGAATGATCATTGTTAATCCTAGCTAACAAGATAATCGTTATGTGATTTATTGAGTTATATGAAAGCATGGTTGATATGTGTGATGGTATAGTTGGCGATGATTAAATGTGATATGGGTGGTGCTCTTGGCAATTAGTGGATGTTGGTTTCGATGCATGGTTTAATTAAATGAATTAATGGATTAGTGGGCTGGCATGTACTAAGGATTTGAATGACTGAGGGTGGAGGCAACGTGCATTTACTGCACGCCACCCTTACTCCTTCCATTAGCCACCACTCTAGTTGGGCCATTTTTTAACTATGTTTTTCTTGGGTTAGGCTCTGGCTTTCAAGTAGAGGAAGAATCGCTCGTCCAACTTGCGTTTTAAGGTGATTTTGGTTATAGACATTCCTTTTCACCATCCATGAATTTGCTTTGGTTATGAAATAGATATTGGCTTGGAGTGTATGGGTCTGTGCTTTCCTTAAGTATGGAAACCATGTAAATTTGTGATATTTGTCTGAAATGAATCGTTGGTGGTTTTCATTGCAATAATGGTTGAAGTCACAGGGTTATTGGTCTTTCTGAGTATTAGCATCCATAAAGGTCCTCTGTCATCCTTGTTGGTTTTATTTGGAGGGTTTCATTTGGTCTAGAGTGGTTGGTTGTCTCCATGCATTCGTATCACCATACCTTATCATTTTTTGTTATGGGGTTTACTGGTTTTTGAAACGCCTTGTGACACTACGCATTGTTTCACTTGGGTATGGGCTTGTTCACACTACTGATGGTTGCACAATGGGTTATATTGATTTTTCTCTGCTCTTTTTATCTCAACATTGTTATTTGATTGGTTGGGGGAGCCATGAGGGTTACACCCTACATGTTCTAAGTATTTTTACAATGCCAAGATGGAGCCTTTACTCTTCCGTTCAGAGTCTCTCCTATCTTGTGAACTGTCACCCTATCTGTGAATTCATTGGTGGTATACCCTGTGTTTGTACCGATGGTATCGAAGTTTCTCACTCTAGTCTTCCTGTGTTGGTCCACAGAGAAAACCCTTGACTTCCCAAGCCTGGGTTTTGATAGAGGGAATCGTTATGGCCTGACGGGTATACTATTGGTTGTTATGGGTAGTTGGTGTATTATCAACGATATTCAATTTTTGTCTCATCTCTGTTGATTATGCTAACAATGGTGTTGGTTTTCTTTTTTATTCATGACATTGGTTATTATGACAATCAAATTGATAAACTCAACATGGTAATTTGGTTGATTGGAGAATTGGATTGAATGCATAGTCGTTGTCTCTTATGTTATGATTATTGAATTGTTGACCAAGCATTAGTTTCAATTAGTTTAGTCACAACAAATGATTCATGCATGATGCGTGGGTATGTGTGGCGTTCCTACAACATGTTAGGTTGAGTTAAGGATTATTGTGAATGTGTGTTTTAATTTCCATGGGATTATTTCAATCGTGATGTTTGTGGTATGGCCATCCACTGTATATGCTGTGAATATTATTGATTGCGCCATCATAGATGGTCACGAGTTTTAAACAAAATGGTTTTGTGGCAAATTTGGTCAATTTATGAAATGAGATCATGCATGTTGTTTTTGCCTCATTGTATTGGATTGATACCCCAACATTGTGGATGTTTATATTCAAGTAGTTAGACATGACGATCACATAACTGATATCGCATTTTGTTAAGTGGTCTGTGTATTATACAATGTCGTATGAATTGAAATGATAATTGTTGTCTCTGTGTTAAATGGAAAATCAGGATCTTTGCAAATAAAATATGGATCGTTGTGTTTGACTGTACACTATGTTTGTTTGATGAAGATCATACATCTTAGCAGATATAAGCATGGGTATTGTGGTAGTATGGTTTTATTATAGTTTAATTGTTGATGGAAGTGGTTGATGATTTGACACTGAACAGAGTGGAAATAAGTCACGGCTTATTCATTTGGGGATTGTTTTAAAATGATAATTGGATAAATGAGAAGAACAAAGCTCCTCTACGGGTTGTTGTGGAATGCATACTGTCTTGTTTTGATGACACTGTGTTAAATATTTTATTATGAATAGTGAGCAAGTAAATGTACATAATTGATAGAATTATACACAGTAATTAATCATTTGATCACAGTGACTATTTGGTTAGTGTTGGACCTTTTGTGCTTGATATATAATGGTTTTATGGATAACCTAATTATTTTTATGAAAAATATATGCTCTCTTTCCGTACCATTATTTCTCTTTTCGCTAATTACAACCCCCTCGCCTTCCCACATTCATTTTTCACTCCCTGTTCTAAAATTTAATTATAGTCAAGACGAGTTTTGTATTGAATCAGTTTAGAGTCACAGTTCTTGGTTGGATCACAGTGATATTTTATTTGGTTTGCATTGCAGTTGATTGTTTGTTGTCTTGAGAAGTAACCATGTTTATTTTCCCCCTCATTATATCATGTTTCTCACAATACAAACCCCTTGCATATCCCAAGACATTTTGTTCACCCTTTTTTCATTGACAATAGTTAAACAATTTATATGGATTGGATTGCATGAGTCTGATATGTTGTTGAGTCAAAATCTATTTCATATTTTAAGGAGTTGTCATGTATGGTTGTAAAGGAATATTTTCTAATCAATCATGCATGTAGGAATAATATTCTTCAGTTGAGGTATCCATGGCATAGGAAACCGAGGGAGAAGTAATAGAAATAGAGGCCCAAGAAGGCCAAGATTCTCCATACACTTGTTGGAACATTGGTTGTTGTCATTGATGTCAACCCTAGTCATGGGTTTTGGATCGCAAGATTGATGAAGGTATTTGGACATGAAGGAAATGCACATGCAGATACAACACCCATGGATGGATAATATACATTATTTTGTTTCCGTTGGCATGTGGAATGTCACATGGATCCTCATGGTTGAGGAGAAACGAATTTTTGAAGATGAAAAAGTGAATTGCAGAAGGAAGTACATATAGGCCCTGAAGATAATTAAAGAAAATAATTACAAAATAAGAAAGTGTCAGGTCGGCCCTAATGTTAAAAGGAAGTGACATAAATGGTATAACTAAACATCAGTATACATTCATTTGATATAAGTCAAATTTCAGAGGAAATAAGAAGAAAAGAAGGTCGGATTTCAAGGGAGGATGAAGCCTTTTGGTGATGTGTTCTAAGGTATGTTATTTTCAGGTCATCTTACCATTTTTCCTATAAAATGTTTTTTAGAATGATTCAGATGGTGAAATTGCTATGGTATTGAAAAGACATATCAAGGTACCTCTGGTAAAAATTTTAGCTCTTGATTTTCTATAATTATGGAGATACACTCTGTGGAAGATAGGGTTTGTGACCAGTCCTGAAGCTAGTCAATAAATAGGTGTTCTGGGTAAAACAATCATAATTTCTTCATCAAGATTCCAAATGAAGTGGGACAAATTTCATTGGAAATATTACAGACTGCAGTTTCTTGTGTGTGAGTTTCAAAATCAGATGTTAATTATTGAGCACGGGGCAATCTGTGAAAGTTCACTCTCCTGAATAGACCAGAATTGAATAAAGTCTACCATTCTTTCTATAACCTTTTTTTGGGGAGGATTCAAGGAGTTTCAGAGAATACATTGAGTAATATTATCTACAGGGTCAGAGTACTCCAAGAATTGAAGAATTGCAGAAATTGAAGAAGTCTCAGGAAGCATTATAAGGTTCTATGTGATGATTGGTTGATGGTGATGATTTAATGTAAAGTTTTATTATCTCTCATATATTCTTGGGTGGAAGGAAGGGGCAAGGATGGAGAGTTCAACTCTCTCTTGATATTGGAGGATTGTATCTTCCTCTTAGAGGTTTATCCCTCCCTTTACATTTAGAAGCTGTAGC
>JASDQU010948295.1:17386-32806 GCA_032191745.1 Picea mariana
TTCGTGACACTACGTGTCACGAAGATGTGAAATACGTTTTCAGTTTGATTGCAAGACTATTCTCGGATCAGGGATCCATTTGTTTTATGCATCTTTGTTTTCGACTGTTATGAACAATATGACTTCTATAAAAACCCAGGATCACTCCTGAGAACAGGTTACTGTTGCCATTGCTATTGCTACTGTTATTGTTATGTGATACCGTGAACTTATTCTTGAATACAGATTACTATGCGTTATGGTATTCGACTGATATACGACTTGAAGCCTTCTCTTTGAGTTAATGATTATGCGATGTCTGAATAGAATCTTATAGTCAGCTCTGGTTGTTACTAACAACATTGTGCCATTTGGTTGGGCCCGCCAAACCGGTGCAAGCCGCTGTTTTATTCTGTCAATAGATTTAGTTTTATGCTGTTATAGACTTAGTTCATTTTAATGCTTTAGAACTTGCATATGAGGTAGCTTAACGCTCATAAGATCTAATTGTTTTAGCATATTGGCATTTGTTTATCTGAATGGTGTATATGCAGCTCATAGCGTGACATAGATTTGGATGTTTCATAATCGTGTTTATTTATTTCTCACCTGAATCATTCCAGCGTACTGTTATCTTTGACGTTGTTGAGTGTTAAGCGCAGAATTGATGCCTGTAGGGTTTAGAATATGCATGTAGTCATTTGGTTCTCATTTTCAATTCAAACATAACTCAGAGTTAGCATGCATTTTGTTTTGTTAGACATTAGTTACCTTGCCTGGTTAGAACAGTTAGATTACAGTTAGAACAAAAGGAGCTCCTGGTACCAGTTAGTAGCACAATACTCTGTTTTCCTGTAGACATAATAGATTGATTTTTGCTGACCAGATTGAATGCATCTTCGAAAATACTCTTTGTGTCATGGATGGAATATAAGTGATGATGGTAAACGATCGAACATAGAGGTAAAATAATCATGTGGAACCACATTTTGGAATAAGAATAGCAGTACCAACAATTGAGCACAAGACTGTTTTTCTGTTGATGACTGAAATAGGAAATGCTCAATTTCAAGATAGTTATTAAAATCCAAGTTCTTAGAATAGGTGTGTGTTTTATTCTTAGGATAGCATTCAGATAAGATACTGGACGCTTACCTGCACATACTGTGTATCAGCTCAAAGTTTACCAACCCTGGTTTGACAATTTAGTGTTTCAGGTCACTTAAAAGCTTCAATTTAGCAGCCTGACAAGGACCATAGGAAGTCCACATGTTGCAAGGTGACACCTAACTTATTAAAAATTTGGCACATTTGTTCACTTTCTCACACACAAATTCACTACTCACTCACATAATTTCATCTCAAATTGTGGAGGTTGAAGTAGGTTTCCTCCAAAGGGATTCTGAAATGTCCCACAATTTCTTGAAGGAATTATCCACACCCACTTAAATTCAAATGATATTGGTTCACACCCCCAATCTCTCAAACAACCACATCTAAATATGATCCAAGTGGATATCGGGGGCCACCCACCTTTTCCAAATGGCTCAAAATAGTTTTCTGGCCATTTTGGCAATTTACTATTTTTAGCAGGTTTTAACTTCCGGGGCCATTTTGAGGGCCTAAATGAAGGTTTTTTGAGATAGAGGTTCTCAATGATATCCGAAGGCATATTGATCCCCCAAAATGAATCTCCTCGAAGATACCTTTCCAACGAGATATCACACGCCTAAAACGGAGATCGTATGCAAAAGTTACGACCCCGGGAAGTTGATGCACCAACTTACCCAAACGGGGCCCACATGACTTTTGGCGCTTCATCTCCTAGGGTTAGGTTGTTGGATGTCTAGGACTTTTGGCATTCCCGTCTATTGTAAAAAGGCCTTCAGAGCCTCATTGTAATCATCTTCTTGCAAATGCAAGTAGCCGTCACATCTCTTCTCAGAGATAAGCTGCCACCATTCTAGCGAGTCTTTCACTCTGTATTTTTACAGTCTCTATACATTTCTTTCATTAATAGAAATCGTGTATTACTGTATCTCTGTGTTTATGGTTGCATCTCTGATATATTTATGTTATATTACTGGATATACACGATATCTCTGTGCATTTATTTATTATATCTCCGCTCTCATTTCGTGCCGAAAATAATCCAGATCAAAATATTTTCTAAAAACTCACTAATTTTTCCTCCATAGGGGGTGCCAAAAAATTGTTTTATTCTAGGTAGGATCTTGGGGGTAGGCATCCAAATAACCCCTTGTTATATGGTTCTCACATATTCAAACATTAGAAGTTGACAAATAGGGAACTTCAAAATCCTCCAAGTCAAGTGTTCCTAACACCATAAGGCAGAGAGATACTCGTGAAGTGTTGAAGGCTGAGGTCTAGTTGTTCTGTGCATCCCCCCTTGAGGCACCCATCTTTTGGAAGGGATCCAGCCCGTGACCCATTTCTGAGGCCGAAAATCTAAATGTCGCACTTTGACCGAGGTACCTAGTGAACAAAATTTTATGACATCTACCCAAGTGGAAATTGTGGGTTGTAATTGTACCTTGATAAGATTTTGTGTGGCTATTGGGAAATATCGCCATCTCTTTTGGGATATGCACCCTCTACGCCTCATTATAACTGATTCTTTCATCCTTCACTAGTTCCTCTTCCAGTGGCTTCAGACCCCACTGTTGAGTACTATTGGAAGGTCTAGTGCTATTTGAGAGGAATGACGTTACGTCTTTTTAGGACATGAGCATTTGTTTCCTTTGTTATCCCATGCAGACAAAATCCACCTACCCATATGTATGCTTATTTTCAATTGATTTATGTATGATGCTCTTCTGATTACATGTGATTGTGAGATATATTGTGAAGGTCTAAATTACACAAGTCTCTTGTTCATTTAATTCTCTCATCACCATTTTTCACACATTCACTTTGCTAGTTAGACATCATAGGGGACCCACAAAATCCCCGTTGTTCCAGACGCTTGCAAAATCTCCCTCCTATTCTAGAAGGATTTCCTAGTCTTTCCAACACATCAAATCAACTCTCTCACACCCTTGTCAGTGCTACTATTTTGGGATCATCTTTACTTGGTTCCACTTTACTTGGGTCCAATTCCCAAGGTCAACAATCCACTAGCTCTCCTTTACAAGGAAGCGGGGGGGAAAATTCTTCTCAAGGGGGAAGTACAACCCCACCTAACTCCCCTCGAGGGTCAGGTACACAAACTGCTCACACCATGGTTGGAACTAATACTCCACTGCCACTCTGTTATCAAATGTTTTTGCAGAGGGGATGTTTTTCCCTTTGTTTTGGCCTCTAGGAGACAAAGGGAGAAGAAAGGGACTAAAACCCACTAAATCACGCTTATCCTAAGTTCATCGGGGTTGATGTGACCATTTGATGCGTTGTTCTAAGAGGCACATAGATCTAGGCAACTAAGATCTGAGCACTCCAGATCAATGGTCATTGATCATATCAGGGCCTCAACATGCATGGAAGATAAAAATTGTAGAGCGATCTGGGATCGAAACCATGGTTTTGTGGAGGTGCTACATGTCAGACAAAGACACACATCAGGCCCAAAAGTGGTGAAGAATCAAACCACTTTTCACAGCCCCGATATGTGCATGTGCTTATAAGGCCCTATCTAGGGTCAACAAGTGGTCGATATGTCCCGCCGGCAGCTGTCCCCCACTCCATCTCTCTCCTCTGTCCATCACATCCCCCATTCCGCTATAACCTTTGCTCCCTCACACTTATCCTCCACTCACTGTCCCACCTGTTGCATCTCTCCTTCTAATCTCCTGCTACCTGTGCCACCTTGCTCCACATCACCTCCATCCCATTACACCTCATCTCCCGCTTGTGTGGCCACCACGCTATCCTCAGTTTCCTCTTCCCATTTGCGTTGTCCACCTGGCCATCTCCACATCCGTTGTCAAGCCTCCCCACAAACATCTGACTTATATCCAGATGGCAGAACGCAGAGGCCGCCAATTTCCACAGGTACAGTGTTGACTCAGACCTTCACAATCCTTATAAAGCAATTATTGAGGTTAGTTGGTGGTAGTTGAACATCATTTCTACCATAAAAGGAAAGCCTGAGAAAGGACTTTCAACAAGTTGTCTCAGCTGCAGAACCTTCCTGAAATATGATTGTGTCTGACAAAGCTCGCTTATGATAGGAAATTGCATGCACAGTATGCCAGGAAGCATGTAGACGTAATGCCTTCAATACAGAGACTCAAGAATGTTTCTGTGGTTTTTCTCTGAGTATATAGGAGTCTTCCTCATATTTTTTTAAGGGTCGATGGTTGATCTAAGCTCCCGATTTGTAAAGTTTTAATGAAACTCCGGTTCTTCTGGTTATGTATATGTTTATGAGACTTCTTGTTTAATGTAATTCAGTTTCCTTTCATCTCTCTGTAACAACTGTGTTAGAACACTTGGGCATGGATGATCTAGTCGAGGGTAGTTATGTTTTTGTGATGTAGTTTTGATCACAGTGATATCACAACTAGTTTTAATCAGTTTCCTGTGTTGTGTTTTTCCTCTTACACTGAAGAGATCGAGCATGGATGATCCAGTCTAGTTGTTGTAGCTACATTTTGATGTATTGTTTATCATTGTGTTGTGAATACTGTATTTCTTAAATATACTTTAGTGTCTGAAACTTCGAATCAAATAGGATCTTGTTTTTTGATTTTTTCCCCTATAGGCTACTGGAAGATCGAATGTCCATAGCAGACCTCTTAATTTTCCTTAAGTTATTCCCCCTACTCGGACTTATTACAACTTACTGATTGAAGTTATATTGATACCTCACTTGCCTGTGCATTCTAGCCCATTTTTTCGAGTTAAAGCGATATAATCTCGAGACTGCATCCAATAGACCACCCTTAAATTTATTCATTGTGACATACAAACTAATGGGTACTGGGATTACCTCTGCTGCAATCCAGAGGTGACTTCTAGTGCTAACATTTTTGGCATCGTTGTTGGGGATGAATTGAATATTTTCCCTGGGATTGAATGACAAATATTATTGATTCTGAAGGTGAATCAGAACTCTGTACATTGAAGATTTCTATTGTGCACCTGGTGACTCCACTGTGACGAATCTACTATTTTAGTTGTCTTATCGAGGAAAACACACGAGGTCTACTCCACATCTGCCTTTAGCAACACCTGATGCTGACTCTGAGAAAATTATCAGAAAGGGAAAGGCCCTTAGAGAAGGTTCTTCCACTACTAAACTAGGTATTTCTGATGATCCTCATTATCCTCTTATAGAAACTGTAATATCTTCTTCTCATTCTCCTGTTATACCATCTGTTGGAGTTTCCCAAAGTTTAAAGTTTCAGAGTGTTCTTATTAATTTCTACCCTCCTAGTCTTGGATTGGAGGGAGAGAGATTTTTCACTCCTATCTCTCCTGATGTTATAGCTTGGTCTAGGCCCAGAACCTCATAATATTTTCCCACTTCTAGATTTACCACCCCTCCTTGTATTGCAGTTGTTGCTTTTACAAAGAGATATAACTTTTCTCCCTCCAGCCCTGTAAAATTTTCCTCAAATCCTTTGTTATTTCCCTTTCTTCCCAGAAGCACACCCCTAGTCTCCCCTATTCGAACTACATCCCCTGCTAATTCACCTCCACCTCAAATCCCAATGGAAGTTACTAATCCCCCAAGGAATAGAATGGATGCCATAGGGGTTTCTAAATATGCCCCTCTGGTCTTACCTCAACCCATGAATGCTCTCCCGATTGGATATTACCTAAACCACATGCCCAAATTCACTGGAGAGGAAGACATAATTGTTAAAGAGCACCTTGCTACCTTCTACAATTATGTAGACAATCTGAATATTGAAAACAAAGATGTGTGGATGAGGGTCTTTGTCTAGAGCCTTGATGGTGAGGTTAGGAAGTGGTTTAGGGGATTGGCCCCTGGATCCATTGCTAGGATAGAGGCTTTAGATAATGTTTTCTTGAGACAATGGGGGGATAAAAAATATTTTATGTATTATATCACAGATTTTGGGTCCCTAAAGATAAAAGAGGGAGAATCTGTCTCAGACTTCTCCGAAATATTCAACAAAATGTACAATAATATCCATGCTGAGATAAAGCCTACAGAAGCCTCTACCAAAATAACTTATGCTAGTGCCTTTGACCCTGACGTTTGCCTCCTACTCAGAGAAAGAAGAGATACTTCCATGGCTCATATGCAATATGCAACCTTGGAATTAGAATCCAATGTATTGGTAGTTGACAGACTTAGGAACAAATCTAACAGAGACAGAGGAAGGGGGAGATCCGAGGCTTCAACTTCTGGTTCTTCTGCATCCCACCCTCAAGTGGATGAATTGACCAAGATGGTTAAATCCTTGTCTACAACAATGGAAAAGATGAAATTCGAATGGAATCAAGGTTATAAATCTACCCAAAATGTTGAAAGAAGAGGCAACTTCAGAAGACCAAATAAAACCCCACAGATACTTCCAAGAGAGCCCAGAAATAAAGATAGGGATGATCAAAAAATTCAAAACCCTCTCCAAAATAATCTAGTTGTTGATGAGGATGGGGAGGAGGAAGAGCTTGATCCTGAAATTCATTATCTTGGAGACACCTTCCCAATTTCCTCACTTAACCCAATCTACATACGAGAAATCCCTATTAGACAACCAAATAAATGTGATGAATAAAGAGGAGAAGGAAAATAGTGGTCCCAGTAAATACAACCTCCGGTCTAAGAAAAAACAAGGGAATTATGACATCCCTGATCATCCTTCTAGAGCAAAGAAGCCTTCTAAAAATGCAACAAAAAACAACAAAGAAAAGAAAGCTAAAAACCCCTCACCCATAGCCAAAGATCCTGTCCCAGAAGTGAGATAAATTCTTAAGCCCCCCTCCTCTTTTAACTTTAAGCACAGAATTCATAAGATTAGAATACATGTACCTCTTTCAGAGCTAGTCAAGCACGGATATTTCAAAAGGTCCCTCTCCAAACTGTTGCTTCCTGAACCCCCAAATCATTCCACAAACTTAATTAGTCTGCAATATGAAAATCCATCAGTTATCTTAGGTCCCATTATAGAAGACATAGATGATTCATCCCCTCCCTCCTATACATCCCTGAATATACATGATAAGGTGCTGCATAAATTTCTGATGGATTCAGGGGCGTCACATAATATCATGCCCAAAATTGTCATGGAAGGGCTTACCATGACTTGTATTCCTTTGAATCTAGGAATGTGCAATGTATTGGCATCATTAAAGATCTATTTGTGACTTTGTTTCAACTACCCATTAAAAGTGTTTTCATGGACATTGTAGTGGCTGATGTCCCTCCCAAGTTTGGCATGTTGTTGTCGAGATCTTAGATAAAAAGACTTGGGGGAATACTGCATATGGACCTCACATATGCTACCATCCCTATGTCTGGGGGAGAACATAGGAGACTGTACAAATAAGCTTAGTTGGCATACATTATCAGTGATGAAGCTGACCCCACCAACCATCCTATCTTTGCACTTGACACCGAGTTGAGGTCTAGCATATTGCAGTTCACTGATGCTCCCGAGCCTCCTTTAAAACTCAAAAATTAGCCCATGTTTTTTCATGAAGTTTCTTTCTCCACCACCTCTGTTTGGAAAATGTTCTTTGATGGAGCCTCCTCTAAGAAAGGTGTTGGGGCCGGGGTATTCTTTTTTTCTCTTGTTCAAGAAATTATATCTCTATCATACAAGTTATAATTTGAAGCTACCAATAATGTGGCAGAGTATGAAGCTCTTTTATTGGGTTTGAGGACTACAAAATATATGGGGATTGAAGAGATATTAGTTTTTGAAGATGTTGATTTGAGTGTCTAGCAGATCAGAAATATTTATCAGGCCAAACACCCTCGGCTCAAAAGTTACAGAAATGAAGTCTGGGACCTCATTAACAGTTTTTTCTCGGCTTTCAACATTTCATTTATTCCAATAAAAGAGAATGTCACAGTTGACTCTTTGTCTATATCAGATAGAAATTTCAAGGTCCCTCTTCCACCCAAGATCAGGTATGAGATAGAAGTAAAATGCATGCCCCCTATACCTGACAATGTCAAGCATTGGAAGGTGTTTAAGGATGATATTGAATTCAAAAGATTCCTGGAAACTTTGGATGAATTTTCTACTTTACACATTGATCAAGATCCTGATTCTGACATGGATCCTCATGGTGATGTTTTTCTGAACAAAATTGTTGACCATCATATTGTTCAGTTGCCCAACAATCATATCCCAAAGGGACTAGTTCCTTTGGAAAGACTATTTGACATAAATGATGTGGCAGTAAATGGAAAAGTGCCAAGTGATGATGCTGATGCAAATGAGTACAATATTGGCACAAAGAAAGATCCAAAATTTGTCAAGCTATCAAGTAGATTATAGAGGAAGCAGAGGGTCGAGTATACTGAGTTATTAAAGGAATTCATTGATGTGTTTTCTTGGACCTATGAAGACCTCATAACATATGACACTAGTGTCATTGAGCATAAGATCCCATTAAAAGAGGAGGCCAAACCATTTAGGAAGAAATTAAGACAAATAAATCCTATGATGATGCCTATTATGGAAAGGGAGGTAAAGAAGTTGTTGGACACCCAAATTATTTTCCCTTTGAGATATTCTGAATGGGTGGCCAATCTGGTCCCAGTGAGGAAAAAGAGTGGAGAAATCAGACTCTACGTTGATTTCATAAATCTAAACAGAAGCTCTAAGAAGGACAATTACCCTTTTCCAAAGATGGATCACATATTGCAGAGGGTAGTAGGGGCATCCAAGATTTCCATGACTTGTCACTTTTCTAGCTACAATCAGATCTTTGTCCTACCTCAATATAGAGAAACGACATCCTTCACCACTACTTGGGGCACATTCAAGTATGCCAAAATTCCCTTTGGATTGATGAATGTAGGAGAAACCTTCTAGGGAGCCATGGACATCACCTTCATTGGAGAAAGGGATAAATTTTTGGTCATCTATCTGGATGACATAACAATCTTCTCTAGATCTGATAAAGAACATTGTTGTCATCTAAGAAATGTTTTCCTGAAACACAAAAGGTTTGGTATTTCCCTAAATCCTAAGAAGTCTTGGTTTTCCATGAAAGAAGGAAAGTTGTTGGGACACATAGTATCAGTTGAGGGGGTCAGAATTGACTCAAGCAGGTTAGAAGCTATTCAAACCTTGTCACTTCCCAGATCTAGAAAGGAAGTCCAGTCTTTCCTGGGAAAAATCAATTTTCTGAGAAGGTTTGTTTCAAATTTTGTTGAATTGTTGAAGCATGTCACAACCATGCTCAGGAAGGGGAATGAAGTAAAATGGACTGCTGAGTTTAGAAATTATTTTGAACAAATAAAGACGACCTTGATTGAGGCACCTGTTCTTGTCATTCTGGATTACTCCAAGGATTTTGTGATTTTTTCTTTTTCTTATTTTGATACAATGGTATTTTTTTTATTGCAGAAAAATGTTGAAGGGCTGGAGAAACCTATTTCATTTTTCAATAGAGCACTATGAGAGGTAGAGGTGAAATATGACACCATGGAGAAGCAGGCCTATGCATTGGTGAAAGCCCTCAAGGATTTCAAAATCTATGTCCTTCATTCAAGGGTTGTTGCATATGTCCCTTCAGATGTTGTGAAGGACATTCTCATTCGAACCAACATAGATGGAAGAAGGAGTAGGTGGATTGCCAAAATCCTTGAGTTTTATCTAGAAATAAAGCCCACCAAACTAATTAAAGGCCAAGGTTTATCCAAGCTATTGGATGAATCTAATTATAAATCTTTGGGGGTTAACTTCATCCACTCTTGCTTAGAAAATCAGCAGGCTGAGTTGTTTGATAAAATCCCTTAGGATAGCCCTCCATTGGCAGAATGTGCCTGGTATAAAGACATTATATATTTTCTGCAAGAATTAAGACCCCCTGATGGTATGGGAAAAATCAAGGAAAGAGATTTAAATCTAAAAGCAATCATATATTTCCTCATCGAGAGAGTCTTGTATTGGAAGGACCCTCTGGGTGTGTTACTGAGATGTCTAGACTCACAGGAGGCCCAAAGATAATGTTTGATTTTCATGACAGCCTATGTGGGGGACATCATTTCTGGAGAACCAAAGCCTACAAAATTCTTAGGGTTGGGTACTACTGACCCACTCTATTCACTGATGTCTGTGAAAAATTCAGAGCTTGCATCAAATGTCAGAAATTCTCTGGGAAGAAGCAACTCAAGTATCTGCCATTAAAGCCTATAGTAGCTTCAAGACCCTTTCAATAGTGGGGCCTAGAATTCATTGGGGAAATTCATCCTGCTTCAAGTGGTCAACACAGATGGATCTTAACTGCAACAGATTACTTCACCAAATGGATAGAAGATATCCCCACAAGGAGTGCTTCACACAAAGTAATCATTTGTTTCCTTGAAGATATTATGGCAAGGTTTGGTTGTCTGAACATTGATAATGTTGCATCCTTCAAGTCTAAGCGATTGATCAAATTCTGTAAGCAATTCAAGATTTCATTGATCCACTCTATGCCCTACTACCCTCAAGGGAATGTATTAGCAGAGTCCTCTAACAAAATCCTGATAAAGATCATCAAAATACTGCTAGAGGACAATAAGAAAGCATGGGAGTCAAAGCTCAAATTCGCTCTATGGGTTGACAGAGTGACAACAAAGAGATCTCTGGGTGTCTCTCCTTTTCAGCTCATGTATGGGGTTGAGGCCATTTTTCCTTCCCATCTCACCCTACCTGTGGAAAAATTATTTTAGGATTACCAAGGAGAACCTGATGATATGATCTGAAGAATTCATCAACTGGTAAAAGTGTAGTAGACTAGAGAACAGATGGAAAAAGAGCATGACCATCAGCAGAAGATCAAGCAAGCTTTTGACAAGAAGAGTAGACAAGAATATTTCCAACTGGGAGATCTAGTACTTAAGTGGGATGCTCCTAGACAGGATAGAGGAAAACATGGCAAATTTGAAGCCCTCTGGATCGGTCCCTTTAAGATTTCTGAAGCATTTCCAAACAACACTTACAGGTTGCAGAATTTGGAGGGTGATGAAGTTTTTGGTGGCCCTGTAAATAGGATTTTTTTGAAGAAATTATTTATTTGAGCCATAAGTGGCTCCCGTGTCTTTTTAGATATTGTTTTCTATTTCGTTTTCGGTTTTATGGGTGACTCCACAACCCAACAGAAGGAGACTAGAGCTGCAAAGGAGATCTTATAGCCTCGCAAAGAGGAATCTATCCCCCATGGAGCCTAATGTTATCACATGTTTTTGTAGAGGGGATGTTTTTCCCTTGGTTTTGGCCTCTAGGTGACAAAGGGTGAAGAAAGGGGATAAAACCCACTAAATGGCACTTATCCTAAGTTCGTCGGGGTCGATGTGACCATTTGGAGCACTGTGCTAAGAGGCACATAGATCTAGGTGACTGAGATCTGAGCATTCCAGATCAACGATCATTGATAATATCGGGGCCTCAACATGCATGGACGATAAAAATTATAGGGCGGTCCAGGATATAAAAAATGGTTTTGTGGAGGTGCTACATGTCATCCAGAGACACACATCTGACCCAAAAGCGGTGAAGAATAAAACCACTTTTTGCAACCCCGATATGCGCATGTTATTATAAGGCCCTATACTGGGTCGAAAAGTGGTCTCTATGTCCCATCGGCAGTTGTCCCCCACTCCATCTCTATCCTCTATCTGTTACATCCCCCATTCCCCTATAAACTTTGCTCCCTCACACTTTTCCTCTACTCACTATCCCACCTGTCGCATCTCCCTTTGTCATCTCCCTCCACCTATGCTACCTTGGTCCACATCACCTTTGTCCCATTACACCTCATCTACTGCTTGTGTGGCCCCCATGCTATCCTCAATTTCCTCTTCCCATTCACATTGTCCACCTGGCCATCTCCACATTTGATGTTAGGCCTCCCCGCAAGCATCCGACTTAGATCCAGATGGCAGAACCCAGAGGCCGCCAAGTTCCACATGTGCAGTGCTGACTCAGGCCTTAACAATCCTAATAAAGAAGTTATTGAGTTTGGTTGGTGGTAGTTGAACATCATTTCCACCATAAATGGAAATCTTGAGAAAGGACTGTCAGTAAATTGGCTCAGCTACAAAACCTTCCTGAAACATGATTGTGTCTGATAGAGCTCACTTCTGACAGGAGACTACATGCACAGTCTACCAGGAAGCATGCAGACATAATGCCTTCAATATAGAGACATGAGCATGTTTATGTGGTTTTTCTTTGATTATATAGGAGTCTTCCTCATATTTTGTTAAAGGTCGATGGTTGAGCTAGGCTCTCGATTTGTAAATTTTTAATGAAACTCTGATTCTTCTGGCTATGTATATGTATCTAAGACTTCTTGTTTAATGTAACTTAGTTTCATTTCATTTCTCTGTAATAGTTGTGTTATAAAACTTGGGCATGGATGATCTAGTTGAGGGTAGTTATGTTTTTGTGATGTAGGATTGATCACAGTGATATCACAACTAGTTTTAATCAGTTTCCTGTGTTGTCTTTTTCCTCTTACACTGAAGAGCTTAGGCATGGATGATCCAGTCGAGTTGTTGTAGCTTTATTGTGATGTAATTTTGATTATTTTTTTGTGAATACTATGTTTCTTAAATATACTTCAGTGTATGAAACTTCAAATCCAAGAGGATCTTGTTTTCTGATTTTTTCCTCTATAGGATATTGGAAGACCAGATGTCCATAGAATACCTATTCATTTTCCTCAAGTTATTCACCCTACTCACCCTTATTACAAAGTAATAACTGAATTTATATTGAGACCTCACTTTCCTATGCATTCCAGCCGAGTTTTTTGAGTGAAAGCAATATAATCTTGAGACTGTGTCCATTAGACCACCCTTAAATTTATTCATTGTGACATACAAACTAATGGGTACTAGGCTTACCTCTGTCGCAATCTAGAGGTGACTTCTAGTGATAAAACACTCCACATGCCATATTTATCCTCCCTCAACATACCGTATCTGAGTAATCTCATAAATGACCCTATATTGCATGACTCCACATGGCCCGCTATGCCTACCAAACTACCTTCAAACATTAACAATTTTGAAGGAAAGGTGGGAGAATATCCTGCCAACCATATCATGACCTTCCACTTATGGTGCTATTCAAAAAAAATCATGGATTACTCCATCCATTTAAGTTTATTTCAGTGCACACTCACAGGTCCATTAGCCAAATGGTATGTGGATGAAAAATCAGGGTCCCGTGTGACTTTTGAATCATTGGCCAAAACTTTTTTAACCTTCTTTCAACTACCAGTTCTCCATGACAATGGTCTAGAACTACTCTCTGAGTTTAACCAAACCTCAGCTACACATATCTCTGACCACATTCATGAATGGCATCGGTGACATACTTTATGCAAAGTAGAAACCATCAAAGAACAATGCCTTGATTGGTTTCTCAGATCACTTGTCCCTCTCCTTGACAAAGATGTGGCCTCCACCTTCCCCCAAACTAAAGAGGCAACCATCAGTAAGGCTCAACAATATGACCTCATTTATGCATAGTCAGGATACTTATACACAGTACTACCTGACGCCCCAAGACCCGTACCATTCGGCCAGGACAAACTTGGGATGTCTCACTCAGCGGATGGATTGATTGGTACCAAAACACACCACAATCCATACATACAACCACCACCTATGCACGGTACACCCCAATATCCATCGATGTATGGAGGAACCCCTTGTTACCCTCCCCCTCCTTATCAACATCCATACCCTGTTTTCCTCCCTCCACCCATGAGTGGACCCTCGTTGACACCCATGATGTGCTCGGCTGTTCAACCAAGTTCTGGTACCCCCTCTACCTTAGCTTACAACCTAAGCACTAGTGAAATAACTATTCCTTCCTATGTACCCTATGGATCATTACCAAAAAATAATTTGTATTTCCCATTTCCTGGTCCTCCACAGCCCATTGTTCCTCCACAAGGACAACCACATGTTGGGGTTAACTTTCTTCATCCCTCTCCCATTCAGTAATTTCAAAATTTTGAACAACTGAATACACAAAATCTGGCCCATCACCTGAATAATGCCAAAAAGAAAGGAAAAAACTGAAACAATAATAACCCAGGACCAGGGGGAAATAACTCCCAACAAAACCAACCTGTTGGGGGGAACCAGAACTAAGGTAACCAGAATCCCCAAGGGGGAAATAACAAAAAACAACATGGGAGGAACGACAAAAAAAATCTCTGAATGAACTTCCCTTGTGATCTTTTCAGTGAGCATGATCATTATACTCACCATTGCCCCTAAATTTCTGACTTCAAATAGATGAAATATTCCATGAATGCGCTACGTCCCCCAGCACCGCCTACCCCTCAATAGGCCCAACAACTGTATTTGCAACAACCACCCCCAGTTGTGTTGCAAAACCCTATTCCACACCAAGGTGTGATGAATACCCAGTAGGAGATGCATCCTGCCCCACCACAAATGGGACAATATAAAAACCCTAGGAATTTGGTGGATCACAATATCCTCATCACTAGCGAAGAAGAAATTCTTCTACAAACGTGCATTCGTCAATACAACACACCCCCTGAGCCCACTCCCACCACTTCAGAAGAAAATCCATCTACAGCCGGACAAGATTTGATGATTCCACGCCCTAACATTGAACCACCCATTTTTATTCCTCACATCCCATTACGACGGAATGTTAAGAACCCCCAGGCTGGGGCAGAACACAATTGTAGTCTGGTCGATGACTTGGCACAATATCCTATAGCCACGTCAGTATTGGAGGTCCTCCAAACCTGCCCCAGTCAATAGAAATAATTTCTTTCCACCTTGGGGGCAGTCGACCTTGTTGATACTAGACTCATCACATTTCATCTAGATTGTGGGGAACCTCGTCTCCCCACCTTGGTAGCTTTCCAAATACGAGTCAAGATTCAAAACATCACGGTTCATCAATGTTTCGAATATTTGGGAATATATTATCAAATACTTTGGGAATATCTTCAAATACTTTGGAATTCTTATCAATGATCCCTTGGATATCTAGAGGAATAGATGGCTTAGATGTTTGAACATCTAGTGAGCATAGTTGTGCAATAACACCTTGATGCCCCTTTTCTAATAATTTTGTCATGCCATTAGAGATTATCACCTTACTGGGTTTCCCTGTGATACCTCTTAACTCAATTTATTTTCCTTTCAATGAACATTTCATGATAATTCTTCAAAATTAAAATCCACTGTTCCTAATTATTGTAACCATTGGATTCCTAGTACAACATCAACACCACCCATGGGTATAGAAATCATTAGACTATTCATTACATATTCCCCCA
>JASDQU010948295.1:32906-53930 GCA_032191745.1 Picea mariana
TATGTGGCACATTATGTAGATCAAAGAATTTCTCCATCTGAAGTATCCATGTGATAGGGTCCTTGCCATCAAACTTCCTCATATCGATCTTAGGAACGCGGTTGGTATTCAACCCAAAGTTTGAGTTTCTCCATTCTTGATTCACCTTCCTTGTGTCTTCATCATGAATTTCATGGGATACATTTTCATTTTCAGGTGTCCTCTCTATCATGAAATTTTTCAATCCTTCCATGATCTCGTCTTTTAAACCATCCATCTTAGTATTTATTTCCTCCAACTTAGCTTCCATATCTTGTAGTTCATATTTGTTATTGTCTTCTTTTGTAAATCATTTATGTCCCTATGCATTTATTCACCTTCATCAAGAGTCCAAGTAGGATTGTCTGGAGGCTTATTTGGTGTAGAAGTTCCCTTTTTTGGTGGCATGTTAGTCAAGTATCACTTTAAACCTTTATTTTGAGGTGGTTCTGCTAGAAAACCTTACTTTTACTGTATCTCCAAAATTTTGGCCCTTCTGAGTATGAAATTTTCTTTTTTGTAGGTCTCTGATATTTCTTCTTTGGAATGCCACATGTCTGATCAAAATTGGATGTGCCAAGTGGAATTTACGGTAACTTCCCCACAACTTACTGATTTGTTTCTTTTCCAAGATATCTCACTTGTATAGTGTGCCCCGCACAAAACAATTGATATAAAATTCAAAAACTCTTAAAAGAAATAATACGGTCTGTCCACCATCTAATGCAACTAGTCTCACTCAATTTTGATACTCTAGGAATAAGTTATGATTGTTTTACCCAGAACACCTTCTTGAGACTAGTCAATAGGACTAGTCAGATACCCTATCTTCCACAGGGTGTATCTACAATTGTAATATGACCAAAAGATGAAATTTTTACCACATATACCTTACTAATTTCTGTGAATAGCCTTAGGAGTTTAGGGTCTAAAATGTTACAGAAAAAATGTTTATAGAAAAAATTCCACAATGACTCAATTCAGGATGATTCCAGAACCCTATCTTAGAAAGGTTGTATCTCCAAAATTATAAGGCCTCGGGAGCTTAAATTTTAACCCAACGTACCTTGATCCATCTAATAAATAGCCTCCAATCCGTTCCTTCTAAATCATTGTAGAAAACAATTTATAGTAAAAATTCCAGGGTGTCTCAGATGTAGTAGAGAAACCCCAAGACCTTGAGCTCTGATACCATATGTTAGGAACCAAATATCAATATAGCATAGAAAAACCTCAAAATAAGTACTCAACACCTTGAAAAAGAGAGAAATTCAGATAATAAGCCTCTTCAAGGGGGAAACCTCCTTATGCCCAAATAAATGTTCAATTACAATATGATTCCAAATGAAAAAGTCTCCTTGGTATATATAGGAGGCTAGGAGGTATAATTACATCTAATGGAATAAAGCCGACATAAATAAAATAACATTACTAATGTAATATGCCCCAATTAAAGGGTAATGAAACACTATTTAGGGCTTAACAAGGTGCATCCACATGCATCATGTCCAAAATACTATGGAAGAAACTTGGCTCCCCTGAGCTAATACCATCCACCATCACTCTAAGAGCTTATGATGGACGACCATCCTCTCGTGAAGGGATCTTTTAAATTGTCCCCATTGAACTCGGGGGAAAAACCATCCTTATTGACATTGAAGTTATCGAAGCCCTGATCAATTACAACATCTTGTTCAGACGTAGCTACATGTACGCTATGAAGGAAGTGGCATCTTCTGTGTTTAGAATGATGATGTTCCCCCACAATGGGAAAATCATCACCATAGACCAAGTTTCACATTATGAGTCTAACCACTCCTCCAGCATCGATAACATCTTACCTCTTGTCCGTACCAGTTTCGATGCATATCCACTCATAGATATGGGCCCCAGAATTTTCAAAGATCCATCTTTGTTGGGGGCATATCATGGAGCACCACCACTCATACACCCCTCAGCACAAGTGTGTGTAATATCTTCCAATGAGACTAACAATGGAGATATTATTCCTCCCACATAGGCTTCTCCACTCCCTGACATCCCACTAGTGGAAGACACCTTACCTCAGGAATCCCCTGAGAACCCTACGACACCACTTATCCCCGATTTCACCCTCCCCTAGGGTCAAATCCCATTTTTAGAGATAGTCCCCCAAGCCATTACTCAAATTCCCTTCTTCTACCCCCCACCAGGAGTACAAGATTTCCAGGTAGTCACAATGCTTACCCTTCCCAACATGGTGCTCACCATTCTGGTATGGTATCTACACCCACCCGCAATGGTTCCTCAAGCATCCCTCCCTCCCCAATCAGAGGGAATCCTGATGCAGATTCCAGTACTAACCCCGACTACACCTCCCTCACCCCCACTCTCCGGCACCACTGCTACGACTGTGGGCAGACGAAAGAAGAAGGAGCCCACCACTCCAATTCCTCCCTGAGTTCAACCCCCTTGTGCACTCTAGGAGAGAGAGGTACACCCCACAAATAGATGTTCCTCTCTCCTCGAGTTACATAATTTGATCCAATTCCCTTGAGAAACCACCTCGCTCATCACTTCACCAAGCACACATAGTACTACCACTGCATCCCCTACTATAGGAAAAAAAGGGTTGCAAACCAAATTTGCATGTGCCATCTGTTTAGAGCATGGCCATTACACTCACCATTTCCCTACACTACCTCAGTTTCGATAAACGCTAATAGTTGTACGCCAAAGATTTCAATAGGACCCCTCTTCACCCGTGTCATTGAGTACTCACATCACTGAAATCCATTATGTCATGACCTTAGTCAACAAATGGATGAGGTTCCCTTTCTCTCTTTGTGAATCACTTGATCATTTCACATACCAGTGTCCTATGATCATTGAATATAGACATCATCAAATGGCCCTTATTCAAACTCTTCCAACCACCTCACTTCCTGTGATGCAAGTGATTTCCCCTCTTCCCTCTCCAGATAATGTTCATATCACCTCCCCTAAACTTGAGTCACTTTCCACCCCTCCATGGTTCATGGATAGACTGTCTGAGGATTTTCCCCCAAATCCCCCCAATTCTTCGGTTCATTTCCCTCAAGAAATCTTACACTTGACCACAATTTACAACCCACAGTGTCTAGACATTTGGTTTATTTCAAGCAAGCCATCGCACCATCGTTGCGATACTCCCTCTACATCTTCACCAACTGAAGACAACCATACAGTGAAAGTCACCAATGTGACTTCACCAGATCCCTTATATTCTCGCATATTCCACTACGACGAAGATATCCAGGAGGAAATAACTACCCCTGATTTCCCATGGAACTCTCTCCATCACAGAGTTCTCTTTCTCTCACAAGAAGCCTTTGACCCTCCTATCCCAAGCTCCATATGTGGAATCAAAACCAAGTATTCTATCCCGTCAGGGCATATATATTGGTTCAATAACCCTATCCCTGCTCCTGATGCTTTTGAAGAAGGAAACATGGCCAACATTTTCCCCACTGTCAAAATTGACACTCCCGTCAAATTAGGCATCATAGAAGAAATCACCCTTGGCACTGCATACTCCCCTGAGGAACTCACAGCTTACAAAGCTCTCTTTCAGGAATATCGAGATATTTTTTCCTGGTCATACACGAAGATGCCCGACCTCGATTCTTCTATCTTCGAACATTGGATCAACACATGGCGAGATATCACCCCTGTACGTCAAAAGAAATGCCCACTACACCCATCCAAAGAAATAGCTATCAAAGCCAAAATTGACAAAGTACACGTTGCAAGGTTCATATACCCCATCGCATACACGTCATGCGTCTCCAACCCCATCCCTATCAACAAAAAATAGGGAACTATTCGCGTCTGCAACAACTTTCACGATATCAATCATGCTTGTCCCAAAGACAACTTCTCAACGCCTTTCATCGACCAAATTATCGATGATTGTGCCATCCATGAGGCCTTGTCCTTCATGGATGGGTTCTCTAGCTACAATCAAATCCAAATCCATCCAGCAAATCAATATAAGACCGAATTCACTACCCCATGCGGTAATTTTTCTTATCATGTCATGAATTTCAGACTAAAAAACGTAGGTGCGACATTCCAATGGGCCATGACTTACATTTTCCATGATCTCGTTCACATCATCCTCGCTTACTTGGAAAACCTCACTGCTCGATCCTAGAAATGAACTCAACATCTAAATGACTTACGAGTTGTCTTTCAATGATGTCGACAATACAATATCCACTTGAACCCCCTCAAGTGTGTATTCCACATCACCACCAGATGCCTCCTTTGGTCTATCGTCCCTCAACATGACATCACTATGGACCCCCTCAAGGTCCAAGCTATCATAGAAATTCCATCACCTTGGAATTTTCACCAACTGCAGAGCCTACAAAGTAAATCCAACTTTCTACGCTGCCTTGTCCCAGATTACGCCACTCGCATGCATGGTTTCCTTCACTTATTGCGTCATGATATTCCATTTTGATGGGATGAACATGCCCAAACCAATTTTTATGATTTAAAAGAGACACTCTCCAAAACCCCTTTGATTAGTCTACCCAACTATGATCACGACTACATCATCTACTTATTGGCCTCAACTGTCTCAGTAGTAGGAGTTCTCATCCAACTAAGGCATGATGGTCACAAGCATGTTATTTACTACATTAGTAAAAACCTTTCAGGACCACCCCTAAAATACAATCACGAGGAGAACTTCGCCCTCACAGTTGTACTCACAGTCCAGAAACTACATTATTATATTTTTCTTCTCACTACCAAAGTCATGATAGATTCCAACCCCATGCAGTACTTGCTTAGTTAACAACAAATTAATGAAAAATTTTCCTAATGGATCGTCATCCTTTAGGAATATGACCTAGATTTTTCAACTACCAAAAGTAATAAAGCACTCATCCTCGTTGAACTCATCATGGAGCTTCCCTCAGACGCTTCTAGTTCACCCATCAACACATATTTTCCTGATGAACACCTCTTCTACATCCCCTCGGATGACCCCTGGTATGGTGTCCTTCTTGTCTACCTTCGCACATAGAAGTTTTAATCACATCTCTCCCAATAAGATCATTGGCACATTCACCATCATGCCCTCTATATCTCCTTATCGGTGACATCTTATATCGACGTGGGGTTGACACCATACTCCATCGATGTTTGACCATCAACAAAGCTGACAGAGTCTTGAATGATTTCCATATCGGCGCCTGCGGTGGCACTCAGGGATGTCCACTACCCAGAAAATCATTCGAGTAGGTTACTTCTAGCCCACATTATTTCATGATTGCATCCACGCTATCAAGCGATGTGACAAATTCCATATTTATGAACACAAAGCACGAGCGCCACCCGCTCTTCTACATCCATTCATCATTGTCGACCCCTTCTGCAAATGGGGCATAGACTTCATGACTTCCAACCCTCCATATAGTAATGGAGATAAGTACATTATCATGGCAGTCGATTACTTTACCAAATGGGTCGAAGCCATGCCTACCTTCAACAACACCACTGACACAACAATGTGTTTTTTCTTCAACCATGTCATTACCCACTTTGGAGTCCCACTATAGTTAGTCTCTGATCACGGTAAACACTTTGAGAATGAGATCTTCATCAAAATCTCCTCAAAGTTAGGCTTCTCCCATGAGTTTTCCTCCCCATACTACCCTCAGTCCAACAGACAAGTAGAGGCTGTCAACAAAGTCCTTAAAACCATGTTCCAACACACTGTCAACAAACATAAGACCGATTTGCATCATATGTTGTTTTCATCTTTATGGTCTTATCGCACGGTAGTCAAAAGTACCACCCATTTCACACCGTTCCATATCTTCCATGGGATTGAAGCCACCCTCCACATCGAGTGTGAAATTCCCACATTACGCACCACCATCGAGCTAGTACCTGACACTGCTCCAATGGAGCAGTTCTTGCTGAACTTAGAGTCGTTGGATGAAGACCGTCGATCTTCATTACAGAACAATGAGGAAGCTAAAAAATGGTTGAAGGCCACCTTTGACCTCCATGTTAACCTTCTCTCATTTAATGCAAGAGACCTCGTCCTATCCTATGATATCACTCACAATACCCTCGATCATGGGAAATTCGAGTCATTATGGCATGGAAACTACATCATCCAACATTGCCTCACTAAAGGTGCGTACATATTAGCTTTCCTAGAAGGCTATCCTCTCAAAGAACCTGTCAACGGGTTGTACTTAAAGAAGTTTTATGCCTAAGCATAGTCACCCTACACTAGGCTCTTTCTTCTATACACATTTGTAGAGTTTTTAGTCTTCTTTTGTTCCCTCCATGCCTTATGTTTGATCTACCATTCCTATTATCAACAGATATTTTCTACATCGACATACCACATCGGTTACGTTGACGGAGCTAGTTGCTGGACAAAGAATCTCACTTCAACCACTTGGGCCCTCTATACCCCCTCACATGAACTGCTCCATTCCAACGGCATATGTTTGGGATCAGAAACTAACAACCAAGAAGAATACACAACCGTCATTGGCATCCTCATCAAGGCCAATTACTGCCACATTTGTCACCTTAGCATCTTATTAGATTCCCATGTTATCATCCTACATCTCAACAATGTGTACTGTGTCTGTGATCTGTTCCTCTTCCGCAAATACCTACAAGTTAGAATCTTATCTCGACATTTTGATTCAATTACATTTACACATATTCTACAAAAATTCAATCAAATAGTGGATAGCATGGCTAACCTAGTGTTATATTGGCATATATCCCATCAAGACATCATCACATATACATAAATCATCAAAAGTCTGTCATAGCACATAGATTAGACATCATAAAAGAATTACAAAATATCTTTACATGTAAATATCACAGAGATCGCAAAATAGGTATATATATATATATATATATATGTATGTATGTATGTATATATAGATATATCGATCAATGTGTCATCAATGTTTACAAAATGGTACAATACATACATCGCCCGTAGGCAAGTGATCCCTCCTCACCCCTATAGGTACAAAATGGGTGTCACACTACCCTATACAAAATGGGCTTGCAGGCCTATATAAATACCAAAAATATACAACAGAGCACTCATGGTGCCTCTAGAGCACCACCGCCAGGTCCTCTATTTGGAGGAGGTGCCCCAATAGTTGGGGGTCCTCTAGGTTTGGGGGGTATTTGCCCAGTCATACCTACCCCCACCATAGCTTCTCTGCAGATCAGGGTCCATAACTCAGACAGAAGACCCACACACTGCTCCAAGACTCTCTAGTCCTAATTGTGGGTCCACATACACTCGGGCACACCCTGTAGCACCACCTCCAACCGGTGGTGGAAATCCTTTAACATCCTTTTGGCCTCCACCGAAGGAGCATATGATGACCCTGCTCTTGGATAATCAAATCTATGCCTCCGACAAGCTCTCACCTCATCCACTAGCCTCGCACTAGCCTCTTCCCTCTGACGTCACTCTCTAAATTGAGGCTCTACTTGCAGTGGTCTCACCATCCCCTAACGAGCCAACCCTCCAACCAAATCTGCCTCGCGACCCCACATCTGTAAACACACAAACAAAGATAGCATCAACATCCATCCATACATAAACATATGATGTACTATCAAAATCACAAAACATAAAGTACACCAACATACCTCTATGATCCCAATCCTCTACAATAAGTAAAACCATATCCGGGTTGTGCCGGAAGTCCATCCCACCATATGGGAACTGTAGTATGATCTGTGGCATGTGGCACCACACACATGCCAAATCAGCCGTAAAATAATGGCCACCCTACCCACCTCCACGCTGTACCAAAATCGATGCCCACTTCATTAGTCATCGCTTCTATGCATCAACCACCGACAACAACACTATAGGGTGCAACATGGGCACCCTCTCCAAAAACCATAACACCAAGATCAATCCAAAGGAAAAGTTACTAGAGTTGACAGTCTGACATCGGTTAATCTATCCCACCATCTTGGTGTGAAACATCAACCCCCAAGAGAAGAAATCCCCATCCAAAACTCTCCACATAATAATCAGCTAACCACCACTGATCCACTGAGTCGCTAAGGACCCATAGATCCTCACAAGCATCATGACAATACACTGATGCAACAAATTGTCCATCGCCTTGATACGGAAAATCGACCCTGACATAATGTTCGGTCCTGAACAATACCTCTATGCCATGTCTGCCAAATTTACACCTACTGGAAACTGGGGATCAACAGGTAGGGCCATCCCCTGAAAAGGGAGCCCCATCAAGAAATAAACATCCTCCCTTGCTGAGAATGTCAACTACTCTCTTGGCACAATGAAGCACTGTAGATCAATGCTCCACATAGAAATCAGATATTGTAATAGGTACTCCTGCAACCATATCAATGGGAAGTCGAAGAACTTCAGCAACCCACAAGCTGCCGAAAGTCTCTAAATACCCAGCTCATATCTCACCACCTCCCTGAGGCGCTCCCATTATCGCTCTCTCTAATGGACTAACATACTGAGCTGATCACCTGCATTCATACCAACAATTCTTGATCAACCATCATCATCATTAAAAAATCTCCAAAAAATATAAGTTCTTTCACCAACCCCGGCTTTGCCTCAAGTGCGCAGTTGTCACCCCCACAGGCGCACACACATGCACGCCTATTTTTCGCACAGGTGTGCATCAATGCACAACTATCAAAGAAACATACGCACATCAAATGTGCATCTGTAGAACCCACTCTTCACAGTTGTGCACTACTGTGCAACTGTCAGAGAAACAATGACACACGGTGCATAGCTGTAATTTGAACAGGCGTGCACCGATTGTGCACCTTTTTTTCCCACTCATGCACCACCATGTGCGACTATTTTCAACACAGCCACACATCATGCATAGGAGAGGGAATTATACCTACGCATTTGAGTGTGGGTCACCTTCCTTCTCCCATGCATTGGTGGGCCCACCCCTACAAAAAATCCTAGTATGGCCATCCGTATGACCCTACCCATAAAATAGACCCTAACTACTATGCAGGAAGATGAGACCACTAACCTGGCTCTCGCAAATATTGGATCGGTCGACTCAAACTCCCGTAATATCCAAATCTCCTCTCAAATCCTTTTGTAAACTCACTATGGTAGAAGGTACAAATGAGGTGGCATTGTGGGCCCCACAACTATATATAGTCCCTTTTTCCAAACTTCCATGCTCAGTTACGAGATCTTAGAGTCTCTATTTTCTGATCTGTCCTCAGCCATGGGATCAGGATCATGTTTCCTACACAATCAAATTCTTTGGGCCACCATCTGCACCCAGCCCTCAGGGGAACAATTTTTCACATCATGCTCAGGTACGCATGATCATATTCAAAACTATCAAATAACTGTTATATGTTCTTTATCTTTAGATATTGTTCTCGTCGGGTATTCAGTTTTAATGTGTGTAGGTACTTGGTCACCAGAAACTAGCGCAACCCCTTCAGGTATATGATTGACACTAGAATGTAATCATTCCCTATGAATATCAATTGCATCTCCCAGTCACACCCTCTGAAATTTTCCTCTAGGATCCTCACATTTGGCTCTGAGGTACTATCACCTCCGCTGCAATTTAGTACTGTCACCTGGTATCATTATCCCCCACATGATTTGTCCCATTTATAGTTCCCCCTGACACTTTGACACTCATGCTGCTTTCACCCCATAGGGATGGGAGTCCTTATAGTCTTACACATTTCCAAGAATTAGTGACATACTCCTTCTCCTCATTTTTGTTATCTTTCCCAATGGACTCCTAGGTTATATCATCACGGTTGTAGTTTGTCTATGTCTCTGAAGTATCATTAACCTTCCATTTCATCCACAATTAGTTTTCCCATCTACGAATTTCCCTCCATTCATCTACCTCATACAGAAACCCACCCATGGGGGCCCCACCCTCCACCATTTCTCCACACAAATTGCTCCCTCACAGGCCAAGCCATCTTGCACTGGGGCACCTATTTCTATATCTATACAGTCCTCCCAAATTATTCTTTATTCATTTGGAAATTGTACAAAATCCTTTGTTTCCATCATTTCCTTAGCCTTTTGTTGTCTCCCCTTGGTGACCTTCTTTTTCTGGTAAAGCAACCCATGTCGCCCTTGGTTAGATAATTTACTATCCTCTCCTCATGTTGACATCATCCATCAACTCTGAGTATCCCATAGTCCATGTACCCCTTATCTCTAAGTTTGTCCACTTTGTCATGCCTTTGGCACAATCTAACCCACATCTAGTCATCCCCCTGACGCTAGATCCAGTTCCACAGTTGTTGCCAATCATCATACACATATGTCCCCAACCATGGGTAGTCTTGAGTCCCATTGCATCTTGACTTCGTCCATGTTCCTCATCAATTTTTGATCTTATCCTGTGGATTTCATGAAGCCCTTTTGCTTCTCGGAGTCGCATCTCCCTTTATGTCGACATCAACACAGTTTCCAGAAGGGCGACAGTTTCTTGACTCTCATTACCTTTACAATGAGGAGTCTCAGATGACACAGAGAGAACCATCATTGATCTATGTTGTCATTGACCCCCATAGCATTCGACTTCAACACAATCTCATGTTATGGTGGGTCTTACTATGCGACTATTGCAACTATTTTATACTAGCCTAAGACCTCTGAATTTGCAAGGCCATCAATGCCTATGAGTCATCGACACTTCTTACATACATCCTTGCCTCTTTTCATAGTATCTTCACCATCAGAGTTGTCATCTTCCATTATCAAACTGCCCTAGAGGGTGTTGCATTTATCTACATCAGCATACAACTTTAGTTATCATCTTACATTTCTTTTGAGTTACATGACACGAGCATGGGGCATGCCCACCTCGTTTGTATACAGATTTTATTTTCCCCCACCTAGAGAAAGATTTGGGTCCCACAAGTTCCCCTCTCACTCCAATGGATCTCTCTTGCAGTTCCTATCAACACTCTTCATTACAATGGTACTCTCAATAGAAGAAACATTGCTTTATTTTGGCTATACGTATGCTCCTAACCTCACACATCAGGGGGCAGCTATTATCACTAAAATTTTGTCCACAAATGGTTACAGGAATCAAGCATATCTAAACACCTATTATTTCACCTACAACCCCAAAAATGAATTTCCAAAAGGCACAAGCTATACAATTGGTCAATAAATGGACATGCTTTGAAACACTAAAGGAAGTGTGTAGGCCAAAAATGTCATAAAAGCGCACATGCGCCTGATGCGCGACTGTGTACGAGAAAAGTCATGCACTCATGTGAATGACACATTTATGGTTCTTATCATCCCCTCACCCACCTCTGGACCATCTCCCAACTTTATTTGACCCTCAAATCCAAGCTAAATCCAAATGGGGGGCTGTTCAAAGACCTAAGGGTGCCCTAAATGGCCCCTTGTTCACACTAAAGACTGGTTGGATATTACCTCAAAGATTTGCTATAAAAAGAGGCCATGGGTGAACTATAAATTCAAGAATCTCATTGCATTTTTATGCTGACTCTATTCTCCTACAAGAAACCTCTTTTCTTCTTGGAGCATACTAGCATCATCTCATTAAGCTATTCACCTCACCTCTTGAGGGAATAAGCTTGGATTTATTCACCATTTTCTTTCTATTTTACCATTTGTAAGAAGATATCTCACATAGTGGATTCAAGAGCCCTCCCAAGGAGGAAGAGGGGACCCATAAGACCCCATTTATATACATTGTTTTCCCATTAATATACTTCTCCATTGATGGCATGATTATTGGTCTATTGTTTGATTAATTTTGGTTCTAATTTCCTCATGCATGTTAGTTTTATTTCTTTAGTTATTTCTTTAGTTGTTGTTATCTTAGTTGTTTGTTTATTTCACATGAATGAGTAATTTGATTCATACACTAACCTCAGTCATGTCTAGTAGGCCCAACTAGACTTGCAACTGCCCTTCTTTTGCTCATTGGAGTGACGAAAAGGACACAACACTTAGTGCACCCATGGCTTCCATTTATAGCATTTCTTCAATGAAAAATTCAACCGGTTCTTGGTGTGAAAAAGTGGCCTTTTAGGGCACCCTTTGGTCCTTGACCAGCTCCCCATTTGGATTTCACTCAGATATGGAGGTCAAATCAAGTTGGGATCTGGTCCATAAGTGGTTGGGGGGCCGAAAAGAACCATAAATGTGTCGTTCACAAGATTTCCTATCTTTCCATCACCACTGCATAATCTTGGTTCTTGTAGTCCCCATAAAGATACCTTGGGTAAGACATCACTTTTTTCTAGGTGATGTCGAAAGGGCCAGTGTATGTAGGGAATTTTTGGATAAAGTAACTTGAACCCAAGGTCTTGAACCTACCTGCAGGTGTGCCAACAAATGGTTTCATTGTCAGGACCTTGAATCTGGAAGTGAGGGAATTCTTTGGAGAGAAACAAGGAAGGAGGTAACTGAGTGGCTGGAACAAAAAGAGAAAGAATTTTCTGAGAAGGAGAACAAAATCCCCCAACTAAAGAATAAGTAATGGTTGCAAAGGTATGTGTACACAAACTTCCATGAGATATTTTTCAGTGAATTTCCTAATCTTTTAGTAGAATGGCTGGAAATATTTGTGGAAAAGACCAGTAGACGTAGACCAACTATGCCAGAGAATTGGACTCCTAAACTAGTGGAACAAGTGAACTTAGTGGAAAACAGAACTTTACGTGTAGTTTTTTTTTGGCTGGATAGTATATTTGGAGGATACGTAACAAAATTTTCCATAGACTATACCCAGGATTACATTGTCGTAGAAAGAGACTTCTTTAAAGGCCCACGAGGAAGATTCATAAATTTGTTAGCTACCTAGATTAAAATGTTGTTATGTGATAAAGAAGTGATGGTGATGGATTCAGATAGCTAAAGAAATTTTCACATATGGATGGAGTGGGTTTTTTTGACTAGGAGTTTATATGAGGGTAGGAAAAATGGAAAAAGGAAAGGAAGGCTGACAATGCAAAATAAAGAGGAAGAGATATTAGAAGGAGAAGATGAATTCAGAGTTCTTCACAGTGGGAGAAGGTACAAGAATTTTTGAACTACATATGGAAAGAGAGAGAAACATAGTGAGTACTTGGAACATTGGATAGACATCTATATCATAGAAGTACAATAGATAGAGGAAGAAGAAGATATCCAATGTAGTCCATTTATAGAAGAACCAGTAAGTCCTCTCTGAGCCAAGTCCTGGGTCGAAACCAAAACCTCGTGTGCATCACCTGAATCTAAGAAAATGTTCGAAAACCTTTCAAGAGCACCTGTAATCAGTAAAGGAAGTCATATAAGCAGTAACTAGAGCAATATTAATAGTATAGTTAATTAGAATCCACCAGTATCACCAGGAAGGGGCCTCACACACAACAACATGGAAGGAGTAGATAATACACTAAGATTACCAGAGTTTAAATGAATTGGATTAGAATACCCAGAACACCATATGTTCATATGTGAAACCATTTGGACTGCAAAGAATGTCCATTATGATGCTAGTTTGGCACATGAAGCTGCAAAGTACCACAATACTAGGCCAGACAAGGACATTAGTAGAGATCACAAAAGCATTATTAAAAGAATTCAAGAAATAAAATTATGAGTCACAGTACATTACTAAGCTCAAGGAGATCAAGAAAGTATAGAATGAGTCATTATGGGAGTTCTATTAGAGGCTCAAAGAGTTGACATGGAGGTTAACATTTCAAATACGTGATCAACATCATAGAGAGTGGTTCATTGCAGGCTTGTTACCTCACATCCATAGCCTTGTAATATAGAAAAAGGTCACATCATAGTCTAAGGCACTAGAAATTGCTATGAAACTGGAAGCCTCTCTGGTTGGAGACATTAGTGGAATGGTGCCAATACAGAACCAAATAGCTACATTAACAATTTAATTAGAAGAAATAAAAAAGGGGAAAGAGAAACATGAACAGGTCTGTTGTGCCAAATGCAGGACTAAAGGTCACCGCAAAGATGAATGTCCAACCTTTGTGCAATACTTAGTAATCGGAGCACCAAAACTGCTACTAGGAGGAGGATACTATGAGATATGCAAGAAATTAGGACATAACCCCCAAGAGTGTCAGTTACTACAAAAATATCAGATTACCCCAAGAAGTGTATTCTGTAGCTTTTTCAAATCAATGGGAGATGAAAAAAAGGATTGTCGTGTGTTAGATTTAATGAGGGAGGGTGTGAAAAACATGTACATGATTTAGGAGGAGAATTATATGACAGAAGGGGGAGGGAAGTATAATAATACAAGAGGATTTAACCAAGGAAACAAGGAGGACTTGGTAGGGGTATAGGTAGAAGAAACTTCAAGAGAGGAGGAAGAGGCCCCATAATATGCTATAACTGCAACCAACCAGGACACTTAGCATGTGATTGCTAAAATCCCTCCACAACATGCACTTACTGTTAGGAGTTAGAACATGTGACAGAGGACTAACCATAACTGTTGGAAAAATGGCAAGCAAGAGGGAATCAAAACTAGAACCCAAACATTCAAAATATATCTGTTGAAATACGGGACAAAGGACCTGTTAGCACATATTTTTGATACAAGGGTGTTTTTCCCTTAGGAAATAACCCCTTGGTGAAAAAATGCAGGAAAGGGGGTGCTTGTGCAACCCATTTGATGAATTTTATCCAAAGTTTTTGGTGATTTGACAGTTTGGCGCATTGTGCTAAGAAGCATGAAGATCTCAGCAACTGAGCATGGCGCACTCAGATATATGGTCCTCATCCCATATACGACCCCCCCCCCTGACCTTCTTCCTTTAACCGGGGGGGGTTCAAGCTGGTGGTTTTCTAGTGTGAGCCCCTCGCTAACGTGTTGCCTCTGTAGAAACTCAAACTCCCCCCCCATGCATTACCACTTACCACCTCTCCCCTCTCCGAGCTAACCACCTTACTACCTTCCCCTACTACCCACACTCTTGCTGACACCTATCCTCCACTCACATCCCCACACACCTGTCCATGTCTGTTGTCATTTCTTCCCCCTCTCATCTCCCAACATTTGTCTTCCACTCGTCCCCATGTACCCTACTATTTGTTGTTTTCCACCCATTGACTAATCACTCTACCCTGCCACTACATCCTCTCCCCTCGAAACATCACCTCTGTGCCTTTCCACCTCATCTCTCATGTACTGGCACCCACGCATTCCCATCCACTGCTTTGACAACTGCATCATTCCACATGGTCGTCGTTCATTCTTTGTAGCATGTGATCCTGCATCGATAATCTCTCCAGCTCCCCATCATCAACATCCATGTTCACCTACCAGTGTTCCTGGAAAACATCCAATGAAGAGCCAAGTGGCATAGGTTCAGAGTGCAGCCATCACGTTTTTCAGCTGCTAGGTTGACTCAGGCCCCATCTTGTTCCCGATGAAGATAGTTAATGAAGTCGGGGATGGTGGTTGAAACATCGTCTCCCCCCATAAATGGAAATCTTGAAAAGGACTGAGAGAATGTCTGAGCTCGCATCTAACTGTTACCCATGATTTTGGTTGTCATGATGATGTATTAATGATGGTGTGCTCAGGCTCTTCATTGGAACTTTCTCTTGAGAAAAGTTACCTTCATCTCTTTCCAGAAATCACATTTTTGAGGAATGTTCGTAGGCTGCTAGTATATTTGCCTACGAGAATGTATGATTCTCGCAGGCTTCCTTAAGCCAGGGTATGAGAAGTTTGCACTGTGTCGAACTGCTAGGGTGCAAACTATTTCTTAAGCAAGGAAAAAGATGAATTCTCGAAGCTTCTAGAAGGGAATCTTCTAGAAGGATGAGATGGCATTCGAATGGTTATCCTAGTACTGGATTCCCTGATATTTTGATATTTTGGGATCATTCTTATCCAAGTAACCAATTCATTCTTTTCTATATATTGAGTGAATTCTCATGGCCAAAGTTAGAAGCAAACAAGGTTAAGCAAGATATTGGAGAATTGGTGAAAGACTGTGTGAAGGACTGATGCTACAGCAGCTAAGAACTCCAACAAGTTTATCAAAGGTGGTTGATCTTCTTCATGCAAGTGAGCAAGTGTGTGTGTCAGAGCCAAGGGTCACCGAAAGGAAGTTTTCAACATCAAGGCTAAGGTTGTAATCTTTACTTTCCATCAATATGATACCGTAATATGTCTCTTTCCCATAAAGCTAATTCCACTTTATTGTATAACTCCTTGATCATATACATAGATTCATAGTTGAATAGATTGTTCTTTATTCACTTCGGTTGGTTTGTATTATTTTGGTCTTGATTGTACAAGAGCACTGGAGCGAAGTGGGAGCAACAAAGAACAAAGGAAGTGATCATAAGGTATGTACTTTGTTCTTGCCTCCTAGTTCATTCAATAGTCAAAATCTAGGGAAAGAGTATTATTCTGTCATGTTTTGTTCTAGATCTAGGTGGATCTAGGGAGATCAGTTTGTGTCCGCACTTACGGATTTATCCAATAACAAAATTGGCGACTCCACTGGGGAATTATCTCATTTTCTTTGTGGCTTTTAGTATTTTTCTGTGGCCATTTGCTCTGGTTTCACTTTTCTCTTGTCCTATCAGTCTCTAAGTCTTCAGGATATCCTGATAGACCTTCTGGGTCTAGAAGTCTTTGTCAATTTTGCTTCAATTTTCAAATTTTTGATTAAGTTCAGGCATTCTCGCACTACACTTCATTGCAGGCTATGAGAACTGGTAGGGTTCACACTCTGCCTATAGGTTTCAGTGCGAGGTTCTCGCACCCTGCTCAAGGGTCACCTATGAGAATCAGTGATTCTCGCACTGTGTTATATAGCCTGCCTGCGAACATTATTTTTCAAAATTTGGATTTGAGTTTTGGTTTTTCCAACTTCCCAGATTAGTTGGATTACCTCTTATAATTTTCTTGGACCATTGATTGATATATTTCTTTCTTTAGTTTGCATACGTGAATAGTCTTAGGATTTCAAGGTTTTTCTTGTCCTTTGTGTCTTGAATTTCGTTTCTTAACTCTTCTTGGCAAAACCAAAACCATTCTCTCTAACTTCAGATTCTGAGTGTGTTTGATTGGTTGAGAACTAGTGATTGGTTGAAAGTTGAGTACTTGGTTTTTCTCTTTTGCTTATTGGCTTGAAAGATCATTTTCTTGTGTAATTGAGAAGACTACTTTGGTTTGCTCTTTATTTTTGCTTTCATTGAAAGAGTTGATTGGGTTTGTCATTGCTTGATTCTTTGCGTTTTGATTTTCTGTATTCTCATTGGTATAGTGAGGATCCTTTTTGAAAAGTAAACACAAGGTTTTTCTTTCAAAAATTCTTTTCGTTTTAGAAAACTTGGAAAATCAAATTATTGAGATTGTTGAAGTATTTTAAAAAGACACATAGAGTATTGTCATTTGCTAAATGATTGTTTGTGTTGGCATTGGAAAGGAAATTTTGCATTGTAGTACAGGGTTGATCTAAAAAACTTTCTCTCTCTCCCATACATAGGATTCATTGAACGCAAAGTGATACATTTCATTCTCATCCTTGCATTATTGGGTCAGAGTCATACAACATAAGTTTCATTTCCGTTACCTTTGAGTAAACAACAACCTTTAATAACACTGCGTAATCATAAAATTTATCTAGTAACTCTTTTCTAGGGCTATTTTACACCAACATTTAGCTAGGCTAGCACTTTGGAGTAGGAAGAGAGATACACTCTCCAAAAGCACAAAACACACAATAGCATCTTGTGTTAGAGAGTGTTAAATTCCATTTGCACCATCTTGTTCTGGGAAGCCCTTCTCACACAAGGGTCAAACATTAGGTCGCATTGATATCAGCAGAGTTACTCACCTTGCTTTGTTGGTGTCAGTGTAGAGATTGCACGTATTACGGGGATCACTCAAAGGTATACCCACAATGATGAGTGGAAGCTTTTTGAGTTGATTTCGGGCCAAATACCCTGCCCTTGCATGTGGATCAGACTGTCGACTGTTCCCCCAGGCTTGTTTGTTGTTGGTGGTGACCTTAGTGGCCTGTCTCTCTAGGTTCTTACTGGAGGTGACTGTGGAGGGGAAAGTCTTCACGGTACCTAGAATTGATGTTGACCAAACTCACTCGGGGTCCTTGGAGGGTATACCCATGATTATGTGTGGGAGCTTGCACCAGGGTGTAAGTCTGTTAAGCAGGTCGTCGGCGTAACTTTTCCACCCTAGCCCCACCCCTTCTCATCTCATTGTTGCGATGTTGGATTTCATCACCAACTAGTGGCTTCGAAATTAAAAGGTCTTGTTTGCCTGGTGATTGCTTCTTAGATTTTGTTTACTAGTGCATGTTGTTTGTTTCTCGAAGTTGACCATAGGATTTTCTTCGCGAAGTTTGTCACTCATTTACAATAGCTCCCCCATGTCGTTCATGTAGAATTCAAGGTTTATCTCCAGAGCATTTGGATGGTTCTCAACCCTTTCCTACCAGTACACATGAGGGCTCTCCTCAGCAGAGTGAAGTCCCAGTTGTCACCACACCACCCATGGAAATAAGTGAAGTCCCAGTTGTCACCACACCACAAGTGGAATCAACTGACTCTCTAGAACCTTTTCGCATTACCAATACTAGAGAGGACTTTTGAATTCGCCGTGGTGAACGACCCTTTATGTGATTGAATTCTTCTGGAGAACTAGTTGTTACTACTTATGGATCACCCATTGGGACTTTTCCCAGTGTAGAAGGCCAAGATCCTTTTTGGTCAGGTGATTTACGAAGGGTCATTTTTGGTCCTGGTTAACCTACAGTCTATGAAATCAATCCTCCAGTGTTTTCTGAGATAGAGAGTGTACCGGTGAATACCACTTATCACTTTATTCTCCTTGACGAGATGGCCCATATCGCGAATACTACAAGTGTCCCAACTGGGATTATTGCAGCTAGTCTTGCTCATATCAATACCCAGCGAATGCCTGATGTCAACCCGACACTACCACCCGGATACCATGCGTTGAATGCTTTGTTGAATGCTTCTGTTCCAACACCTCCACAAACCCCATCCGGTTCTCCAGGTGGTCCTTCTTTTCCTGGGCACCCTATTCCTAGTTTTATTCCGACACTCCCTCAATTTCCTTCTGGCATTCCTAATCCTAGTGGCACGATACCATCCATTGCACCAAACTTGCAGATTCTCGTTGGTGGACAAGGTGGTACGATTCCATTTCCTCTTAACGGACACAATCCACTTACTACACAACCCACGATTGGCACACAACTTCTGGTTGGAACTCTGCCTACGATAGGGGGACCAACCCCACCTTTTGGACAAAATATACCTCCTGCTTTGGCCCAGTATTGGAATCAAATGATACAAAATCTTCCTCAAATGACTGGGGGGCAGTAGACTGTCCCTACTATAGGCCAACCATATCCCGGTATACCCAATCCTATTTGGGGGTAGGGTCCCAATGCTCAAACTCAGGTCCCTAATCCAACTCAAGGTTATAATCCTTGGAACTACTATCCTCTACAACCACCATTGAATCAGCCTGGATCTTCCCATTATGGGCAGACTGATTACGGTCCTACTGGTTTGCCGACAGGGCTTCCACCCCAAAGCCACCAGTACCTGCAGGTGAATTGACAGTTACCGTTTCTTTCTACTTTGGATTTTCCAGATTTGTCTAGGATTTTGAATGACCCTATTCGTCACTCTCCCCAATGGCCTATTATTCCAGCCAAGCTTCCATCGGACATTCCTAAATTTGATGGCAAAGTGGGAGAGGACCCAAAAAATCACGTTATGAATTTTCACTTATGGTGTTCATCCAACTCATTGATGGATGACTCTATTCGTTTACGTCTTTTTCAATGAACCCTTACCGGTTCTGCTGCGAAGTGGTATATTGAATTGCCATGAGGTTTCTTCTCTGATTTCAACACACTTGCTATGGATTTCCTTACACATTACCAGTTACCGATCCGTTATGATACTGGGACTGATATTTTGACTTCCTTCAAACAGACTAAAGGCACTCATATATCTGATCATATCCATGAGTGGCAAAGACGTCGACGTCTCATTAAACTTGAACTCCCTGATCAGTTACTGGCAGAATGGTTTACGAAATCCTTTGTGAATGAAATTGGTAAAGACATTGCCATGGGTGGTGTTGTCATGGAGGAGCAGGCTATAAGTCATGCTCAATATCTTGATCTCATTTATTCACAAACGGGCACACTTTATGATTTATTACCTGAGTTACCTCGTCCTAGTGCTTCCAGCACTTCAACTACTCCAGCTGCCTCTCATGCAGCTGACGGTGTGATTGGTACTTCTCAAGCCCATTCACATTCTGTTTCAAGTACTACCCCTAAGTCTGCTTCTTCTAATGTTGAAAATGCTCCATCTCCTACCGCTCCCACTAGTAAAACTTCTGAGGTCAATGCTGTCCAATCTACCCCAGCCGGTCAAAACAAATCTAAAAAAGGGAGAGGTAAGAATAAGGAGGGAAAAAATAATAATCACACAGAGAAAACTAAAACTACTCCTGTTGAAGATCGGGATAAGCGCAAACCCCGCTACCCTTGCCTTATCTGTGGTGACAATCACTACACGAAGGATTGTCCACGACGTGCCAAGGTCACGAAGTTCCTTCAAGGAACACCCAAACCATATACACCAGCTGTCTTGTCCCAACCCTTCCCATCTCAACAACAGGCTCAGTTGGTCATTCAAGACCAACCCTCCTCTTCTACGACATCATATGTTCTGATGTGTACTGGTGATTCTAAGCAGAATAATGTTGCACTCACGACTAGAGCCAAAGATTACACTCCATCTAAGGAGAAGGTTGACGATTTACCTTCTGCTTTGGTCCAACCCTCTCCCGCGAATCCACCTACTAACGGTCCTCTTCATCTCGAATGACCGAGCCTTGATACAGTTCTGCGACCACCCCC
>JASDQU010948296.1:14619-29097 GCA_032191745.1 Picea mariana
TCCTTCTACTTCCATCCTGCTGCTTCTGAAGTCTGCGTGTTGGTCTGTGCCGCTTCTGTAGTGTCCTCGAGGTGCTCTGTGGGACTGGTGTCTTCCGGGGCGGAGAATAGGGCCTCGTGCATAGAAGAGAGAATGAGCATGAAACTGGCCACCTTCCCCTCCGTTGCTTGGAAGTGATATTGTAAATCTGCTATCTCTTGTCGAAGCTCAAATACCAAATCTTGTAAGATAGCCAGGCTCTCTACGAACTGGACTCTGTCAATGTTCTCTGGGAAGCAAGGACCTGCCCGCTTGGGTGCCATGTGAGGAGAAGGATGATCTCCCAGGTTGTCCGGAGGGTCGCCTGAAGGCTTTGAACAGGAAGGAAGCTCTGTTGGATCGTGAGAAAGACGCAAAATTGAGATAGGTGTGCGCGAGATGATAGCCATGGAGCTAAGCTGCGGGGCGCACAGTGAGACAGGGATGGTCTTGGCATGCCGTGGAGGGGAGGAATCACCAGAAGTTGAATCAGAGGGCGTGATCGAAGGTCTCTGAGGCTTCCAAGGTGAGCCTCGCTTCGGTCTGCCCCGGGGTCGAGGTCGAGTCATGGCGAGCTTAGTGCAGCGGGCCGAGAGAAAGAAAAGCACTGGGTGAAGTGAGCAAACCAAGATTGGGTTGTACTAGCGATGGGTTGCAGGGGTCGATCTTTGCTGCAAAGGGAACGGCTCTGCTGCCTGCAGACAGAGGTGAATGCCAAATAATACGACCGACTCCATTAAAATTTGCGGCGAGGAGGAGAGGTCTGGTGTATTAATGCGCCCTCGCATCAAATTAACATGCCATTAAACACTGGGTGCGTTGATGGGCTGCGGCACAAGCCCATCACGTGGCCCCATGCCACGCCGCCCTTCGCGCTCGTGCAAATCTCGCCACATCGACCGCTCTGAAACCCCATCCGGGGATAAATTTATATATTATGGCACACACCGATATGTATATATTTTTGTATTTTTTACAAATTTCCATTTAATCATCTCAAAATCAAATGTTTTTTATAACAATATTGTTTTATATTTTTGTTATTGGATTTTGATATAATGATTGAATTAATGTGTTTATCCAACATATTACACCTCTATTATTTGTAACATATTTAAATCATCCACATATTAATTAATCAACAACACAACATTTCACAACATTCAACAATGCACTAAAATAAGAAAACCATTTTATTATATATGAATAAGAGACCCGTTATCATACAAAATGGGATAGTGTAAAGGTCCACAATCATCAAATTACAACCAATATGTAACTGGTATAGTTATTGGTAACACGTCCTCATGAAATTAGGACAATATGTCCATTACATTAAAAAAATCCATGATTTTCACAGACAACAATCCAGGTGGAAATCAATGGCCACCCACCTATTCCACTGGCTCAAAACAAAGGTTTCCACTTTGGTAGTTATTCTACAACTTTTCGGGTCCTAAACTTCTGGGGCCATTTTGAGGCCCTAAACAACATTTTTTGGGTCCTCCATTGTCACATTGTAGGATTTACCCAGAGTGTGACAAAATAATGTGTAGTCCTTGGATAAAAATTTCAAATGATCTATTGTGCGCCCCAAATGAAGATCATATGTTATGACCCAAGAGGGGCAATATATGGCTAAATGTATATGATATCACCCCAAGTGGGGGAATATATGGGTCTAAATGTACATGTAATATGTAAATACACATGTAATAGGGTTGGCCTAGTGATAAAGGGGCCTCATGTACAAGTGTGAATATAGCTATATATAAGAGATCATGTATTCATTATTGACGGGTGAATTGTGAATTATGAAAGGTATTTGGTTATTTGGAGCGGGTTCCCCTATTATTTAAGGAGTTATTGTGTAAATTATCTATCTTGGAATTGTGCTCCATGTTGAAATTCTGTACATGGTGTGTATTTCTGTTCTTTTATGATATTTTGAGCATTTTGGATCATAACATTTGGTATCAATGCTCAAGGTCTTAGGTTTCACTGCTACATCTAAGACACCTTGGAATTTTTTCTATATATTTTTTTCTATGAAGTTTAAGAAGGAACCCCTTGGAGGATATTTATTATATGGACCAAGGTACGTTGGGTTCAAATTTCATCTCCCAAGGCCATCTACTTGTGGAGATATAGACTCTGTAAGATAGGGTTTTAGAATCATCCTGAATTTAGTCATTGCAAAATTCTTGCTATATACTTTTTTCTATAATGTTTCAGACCCTGAACTATGGATGATATTCATAGAAATTATCAAGGTATGTGTGATAATCATTTCATCTTCCGAGTCATCCCAATTGTGTAGATACACCCTATGGAAGATATGGTATCTGACTTGTCCTATTGACTAGTGTCAAACAAGTGTTTTGGGTAAAACAAACATAACATATTCATAGAGAATCCAAATTGAGTGAGACCAGTTGAATTGAATAGGGAACAAGCCATATTATTTCTGGTACAATTTTTAGAATTTTATATCAATTATTGTGCATGGGGCATGCTTTACAAGTGATCTCTACCAAAAAGGACAAAAATAAGCAAGGTGTGGGAAAGTTATCATAGCTTCCACGTGGCACATCCAATTTTGGTTACACCTGTGACATTGCAGAGAAGAAATTTCAGAGTACTACAGGTCACAATTTTAGACTGAGAATGGCCGAAATTACAGAGATACATCATAATTAAGGTCGGCTAGGAGGATAGAGTCCAAATCAAGGTTTCAAAGGTATGTTCACTTAAAACTATCATAACTTTTGATTGGAATGTCTGATTAAGCTGATTCAAAATCCATTGGAAAGATAACACATAGAAGAGAATATTGGAATAATTATTACAAATATTTGAGATATTTATCCTTAACATATTGAGGTTGTGATTTGAGGGTTAGGATTAGACCTCAATTAAGAATCAATGGAAACACCTAAATTTACAAGAGATGAAGATAATGATGAAATCAATCCTATGGAATGGTTGAGGTTAGTAAAAGAATATAATATGAATCTTAGGAAATAAAGAGATTATTTTTTTGATGAAGCTTGGAAGTGGTGGATGATTTTTGATCAAAATACTAGATGGCACTATACTGGGAAGAATTTGAAAAACTCTTCTCAGATAAATGGATTAGGGATACAAACATGGAGGAAATGTATTTAATTCAAGATGAATTAAAAGAAGCAAAGGAAGAGATTAAGAAGAAGGGTGAGAATATATATATATATATATAAGATAATATCCCTTAATTAATCACTCATGAAGGAGGTTAAGAACCTAAAGAAAGAAAAGACTAGCAAAGGAAAGTGGGAAAAAGATGAATCAAGAGAATATTTGAAAAAGAAAGATGAAGATATATGTAGATTACAAAGCAATAATAAAAAAATATTGGATGACATTAAGATATTGAAAGAAGAAAAGAATAAATTTCAAAATAATCAAGAAAGAAGAACCTTGGATGAAGAATCTACCAAAAGAATGCAACAAGAAATTTGCAAGAAGGTTGAGGAATCCTTAAATATGGATGAGGTAAAGTAAAAAATGCAAGCAAAATTTGAAGAAGGACGTCATAATTTGTTATATGGGATCACATTGTAGCTTCAAAAGGAGAAAGAAGACAAGATTCAATAATTTCAGCAAAAGATACTTGAAGAAGTTGAACTCCATCTAGAGGATGTACATGCCAAATATGATGGTATTATCTTCAAGGCTAGAGTAATCAAAGACCAAGAAAAGATGATTGAGGATTCCATTATCGTTGAAAAGAAGATAGATGAATGCATGTGCAGAGTCAAGGAATACCATCAAATGTGAAAAGGTATTGACACCCTCATTACCAAGAAACATTTCAAGGAAGATAAGAACGAAGATATTTACATTATGAAGGAAGAAGATGGAATACTTTTCAATATTCATGGAACAAGGGATCACCAAACTACTCTTCAACAATATATTATTAAAGACCCGCAATGACTACAAATTGGGGAAGCTTAAGAAAAAATAATCATAACATCATATGCAAAATTTACACCCTTGGGAAGTTCATGTACCAACTTACCCCATCGGGGCCCACATGAATTTTGGAATTTCATCTTCCATGGTTAGAGTTTTGTATTTTATTTATGTTAAAAAGGCCTCTAGAGCCTCATTGTAAACATCAAAATGTTCTTGCGAATGAGAATATCCATCACATCTCTTCTCAGAGATAATATGCCACCATTCTAGTGAGTCATTCACTTTGTAATTTTATAGTTTATGTACATTCTCGAATTAACAAAAAATGTGTATTACTGTATCTCTTTGTTTATTGCAATATTTCTATGTATCTTGTAGTATCTATGTATATTTCATTGTTATATATGTTCCTTCATTTCTTTGTCAAAATTAATCCAGATAAGACAAATATTACAAAACATACAACTTGTAGTAACATTCAATTATATATATATATATTACTTTTATAAATAAGATTGTATAAAAAACCTGCCAAAATCAGAGATTACAAAATCATCCCTTTGTTCGAGGCTATAAAAATTGAGCTGCCCCAAGGGTAAACCAACTCAGCCAGCCGAACAGTTCCAAAGTTTAATTCTTAAACTGCCAAACATAGCAAAATTTCTACTAACATATAACAAAAGAAAAATTCAGGCCCCTAAGGGTGACCAACTTAAGAGTAGTAGACATAGACAGTAGATGATATAGATGGCATTTATGAGGCAATACCACAGTTAAACATGTAGAAAAATAAAGTAGACACCTATACATATCATGTAGTGGGGCTGTAGTGCAGCTACACGTCTATGAAGGAGGCATCAAGTGTTGAGTCCCCGAGAGGAGTTGGCTCCTCCTCGAATGGTGTCCCGCCCATCTGCATTTCATCCTCCAGCTGGACTAGTGGCACATTCTCCTCCTGTCCTGGTGCATCATTCTCTAAGGTCCCCAGTGGGGGGATAGTGCCAAGATAGGTGTCTCAGCCACTACTGTGTGAGCTTCTCCTGCTAGGGAGTGGTGGGAAACCTGTAGTGCTGAGAGAAATTGCAGGAATTGTGATGCTTTTCCATCCAGAATATCTAGGAGAAACCAAAGATTATCCAAGTCCCGGTGCAGGTCAAAGACCAAGACTTGCAATAGTGTGAGGCCTATATTACATTCAAATTATGGGTCGGCATTAGAGTCGGCATGGGAGTGAGGTCGCTGACGTGAATCTTGGCTTGCTTCAATGCCTTCATCCTAAGAATGAGCATTGAGTAGTAGGGCCTGAGGTGACTGGAAGGGCAAGCGGACTGGTGACTGGGGAGGAGCCACTGGTATTGAGTGAAAAGTAGAGGTTGAATTTCCTAGGGGTCCTGGATTGAATCCTAGAGAGGTCCCTGATAAATCAAGCCACTCCAACCTATAAGAAAATGACAAAAAAAGGTGTGGGAGGTTGTCGGGGGTATGAGACAATTGCGCCAGGGAGGAGGAAGATGTAGGCGATGAGGAGGAGGAACTGTTAGAGTGTGCAGGTGGGGGGTGGAGAGCCAAATGTGGTCGGCTGGGCTGCCATGCCGAAACTCATTTGGAATTCCCTCTCTACCTTGGCATCTCTGAGACACAATGAGGGCGGAAACAACTAGGAGAGAGCGATAATAGGCAAAGGAGTTGATGGGTAGGAGGTCGAGCTCTAGAGAAATCAACCAAAAGAGAATGGGGCATCCAAAACATATATTGTAGTTGATAAATTCTGAGGAGCTGGTTCATTCCATTAAACCAACACACACGCAGAGTAAAAACATAACAATGGCGCTAATCCATCGAGGGTACGGTAAGATAGAGCAGGGCGCACTGAGATTAATGACACCCTATCTCATGCAAGATCGACTTAAAATCATTAAGATGGTGGGAGGAGGAGGCATGCATCCGTCCTATGCTTGACACCATAATGGATCTCTCCTGACTACTCCTCTGGACATGTGGTTCCCACTATCACCCCATTCGGTGAACATTCAATTATATTGATTATCATTCATCACCTAAATTTTTGTCATTGCTCGAGCTTCATGCATGCCTCATTTATTCATCATTTTCAGAGGATATTGTACTTTCATTATTTAACCTAGAAATTTTGTGATCGATGTGCTTTTGATGTTCCATCTCTTCATCTTCTATCTACAAACATAGAAATAAAGTGGAATAACTTTATCTACATTTATATATGTAGTAGAATATACAATATTGGATAAATAAAAAAACATACCATAGCAATGTGTGTTTCATAAACAATACACATTATTTCGAAGCCATCCTTCATGCCTTTTCTCAAAATATCTTTTGTTGGTTCATTGTTGGTTGCACTGCATACTTTATTTCTTGTATGTTTGATATGCCATGAAAAGGAAAAATCAATATAATTAATGTAAATATTTTTTTTTGTTCTATTAATTATAAAATAAAGGAATTTAAACAACATAGCTACTTACAATTTTTTGAATTAATCCTTGATACTTCAACATATACTTACAACCCATAGTTAAACCAATGTCTATCAATTCATTGGTTGGCCCTTCTTTGTATATTATCACTTATTATAAGACATCCATGGTCACATGTAAATTAATTATTTAAATATAAAGATCACAAAAAAATAATGAGATCTTATGTAAGGTTGAAAATGTAAGTACTCACAAAGTTTGTAATCAACCATTTTATTTTTCTCCATCCTTTCTTATGTGCTAAATGGGTTTTATTTTTTTCCTTTTATGCAACAAAACAATTGAAAATTAGTATTTCATGCAAAAATTAATTTCGATGTACATAAAAGAATACATGACTGATTGCATACCTTTGATGCACATTGTTGTTGGGATGGCTCCTCCTCTGATGCAATTATGTTCATTTCATTTACCGTCTCCTTCTAAAATTTTTTGGACATCCCTATCGTCATGTATTGGTTCCCCCCCTCATTTGTCCCTTGGAATTTTTATAATCTCCCTGAAAAGAGAAAAGATAAGAATTATCAGATGTAAAAATAACAGTTTATGAAAATTATGCACCGGTATATGAAAACATTTGTTAGGGACCTAACCCCTCACGTAGGTAGAATAATATATTTCCATGTAATAAAGGTCAATATTAATAAGGCCTAGCAATAAGGAATAATAAGTCAAATGTAAGAAGACCTAATAGAAGCTTCCGCTTCTAGAAGGATCTTCCTCTAGATTGTTCTTTTCGATAGACGTATTTAGTATAAATAGGATTAGAGGTTATGAGAAGTTTTGTCTTGGATACTATTATAATAGAGCTCTGCTCTGCTGGAGGTTTCCCCCTCGAAGAGGAATGTGAACATTTCTCTCAGTAATCAAAGTTCTCTTTCTAGTGTTTTTCTGGTATTATTTTGGTATTATTGTGGTGTTGTTATGGTTATATCATTGTTTATCTTCCATTTCTAGATAAATATTTTTGTTCTGCATACTATTTTATATATGGAATATTACAAGTGGTATCGGAGCACCTTCCTGGACAGAAAATTGTGGGTTAATTTTTTTTCAGGGTAGAGATGTATTCCGACATCTTTAAGCTACAAAGATCTGTCATTACGTGCATAAACCCACTTTAGGGGATTCATACACATCGAAAATACAAGTGGTACTTAAGATCACATATATTTTCCACCCTTGTAACCCCTGTTGGTACCCCTTCTAGTGGTAGCGCATCAGAAAACACCTATATACAGATCAAGCTAGATCTCCTGAATCCATCCATAGATAAACCAATCGACCGCCTGATTTCTATAGTTCCACCAAGAATAACACTCAGGAAGATACTCTCTAGTACCTGGGTAGTCAGGTAGTATGGCTAAGGGAAGGATCTAGCCTCATTAGTTGGTTCCCTGAAATATTGGACCGAGTACTACTATTGGACCCCACACATATTTAAGAGATCTATGGCACAAGGAAAACCCTTTTTTGTAGAACCCTTGAATACCCTAACCCTTGGGAAGAAAACAAAAAAAGAACAGACAAGATCTATTACCGCACAATTGTGTCTCCTGCATTCATGTTGCAAAATTACTACACATTTTTTCATATTAAGCATCGAGGAATTTTGTCAAGTCTAGATCATGTTGGAACCATTATTTGAGACCTATCTTGCTGGATTCCTCTCTTGGCCCTTATCACAGTCATACCTATCATTTTTCAACAAAAAAAAAATCTTGTGGACCTGACTCCCTTCCAACACACTTATTTGGGCTTTACCCCATTGGATTCTACTCGTTGCCCTGATGGTTGTCATACACTTCACCCATAACCTATTTTTTGTGTGGTCCCACCCACTCATTTTCATGTTCCCTCTTTATCATGGCCCACACCCATAGCCAAGACTTGGAATCTTGTTGCAATTAATTGCACTCTAATTTCACAGAAACCCAACAAGAAGTGAGACAGATCAGTGCCAATGTTGCCACCGTCAATAAAAACATGCATTCCTCCATTGACGCCAAAATAGAGGACCTCAAACAAGCCCTTGCTACCCAGTTTGAATCCTTCAATACCTAGTTTGTCTCCTTCACTATGATTATTTGTGACAAGTTGCATATCCCTCTAGATATTCCCTCACATGATCCACCTTTGCAAACCGAAGGTGAAACTTCCTCTCATTCCCATAATTTTCAGCCCCATCACTTTAAGTGTGACCTATGCCTTCTGTGTCTATATGTGAGAAAATTTGATGGATCGGATCCCACTAGCTGGCTATATCAAATGGAACATTATTTCTCTTTGCATGGAATTACAGATGAGTTTGCCAAACTTTGGTATGGTGTTCTCCATCTAGATGAAGAATGTTGGCAATGGTGGCAATTGAGAAAAAAATCCTGCCAAGGGTATGTGGCTTCGACACACTTTGTGGAAAATATTTATGAATGATTTGACGCTGAAATCAACCATTTAGGCCATTTGAAAAATTTGAAACAATTTGGCATAGTGGAAGGCTTTATAGCCTATTTTGAGTGACTGGATTTTTGTACAGAGGGCATGCTTGATGATTTTTTCTGGGAATGTTTTATCAGTGGACTCAAGGATGAGATTCATGCCCATGACCTCATGGATCAGCCTTAGAGTTGGGTGGACACTACTAAAAGAGATAAGGAAGAACAACAAGTTGTCTCTTCTCAAAGATTAAAACCATACTTTATTCCTCGCACTAAACCAGTCACTCCCACTCCTCCTTCTACTCCACTNTACCTCGCACTAAACCAGTCACTCCCACTCCTCCTTCTACTCCACTAAAGATCCAGAAATTGACCAGGGAAGAAATGGTTGAATTCCAACTCAAAGGCATTTGTTATAACTGTGATGAAAAATATTTTCTTGGGCACAAGTGTAAGGAACAAAATATTTTTATGGCCATCTCGAAGGATGTTTCGAAAAACGATGTTGAGGCTCCCCTTGTGGTCGTGTCACCTGAACCCATTGACATGACCCCTCCCTCAGACCCTCCCGAAGTAGAACCAATCATTTCCCTAAATGATCTCACTAGCTTCTCTACTCCCCAAACCCTTAATCTAATTGGTTACATTAATCATAGGAATGTCATCATTCTTGTTGATAGTGGAAGAACCCATAATTTTAATCATCGTTGCATTTCCCAAGAAACTAATTTCTATATCTGTGCTGTCAGTAATTTTCAAATCAGGATTGCTAATGGCGAGTCCATGAAATGTGGAGGGCATTGTGAAAATGTATGTCTCCAAATTATTCAGTACCACATGAAATCTCATATGTTTTCTATCAACATGGGTGGATGTGACATTGTGTTGGGTACAAAATGGCTAAGGACTTTGGGTCCCATTCTCATGGATTTTAAGGAATTAACCATGAAATTTGACCAAGAGGGCCAACAATATAAGTTCCATGACATCACCATTGGTTCTTTGGATATTATCAGTTCCCATTGCATGGATAAGTTGCTCATAAAAGGTCATTCTTGCATTATTGCACAACTCCATGCCATTCAATTCAATGAGATACTCTATGTTCCATAGGACCTCCAATCCATCCTATCTAAACATCAAGTGGTTTTTTCTGCTCCCCAGGGAATCCCTCCTTCACATGGTGTTCATGATGCCCTTGTCATTGGAATAATTCCTCCCAATATCCATCCCTATCGTTATCCCTTTTCCCAAAAAAATGAAATTGATAAAATTGTTCAAGAGTTTCTCAACTCATGTGTTATCTGTCCTAGTACGAGGCCCTACTATTGTCCTATGGTCATGGTCCTTAAGAAATATTGGTGCATGTGTCCTGACTTCCAAGCCCTCAAAAAAATCACCATTAAAGACAAATTTCCCATTCATGTCATTGATGACCTCTTGGATGAATTGAGTGGCGCCCAGTTCTTTACTAAACTTGATCTTCATCCTGGCTACCACCAGATATGTATGAATGAAGCAGACATTCCTAAGACTGCATTTATAACTCATGAGGGCCATTATGATTTTTTGGTCATGCCCTTTGGCTTGTGTAATGCTCCCTCCACTTTCCAAAGAGTCACGAATCATGTCTTCTGTCCTTTTCTCCGTCATTTTGTCTTATTTTTCTTTGATGATATATTCATCTATAGTAAAAACTGGAAAACCCATCTTTCTCATGTGGATCAAGTTCTCCATCTAATCTCTCATCACCAACTTTTCCTCAAACAATATAAATGTGCATTTGGCGCCTCAGAAGTAGAGTACTTGGGTCATCTTGTTGGCAAGGTCAGTGTCAGGGTGGATCCTAAAACTATTGAAGCTATGCAAGATTGGACTCACCCAAAGAATCTCAAAATCTTGCATGGATTTTTTGGTTTAATAGGTTATTATTGCAAGTTTGTTAAGAATTATGGAGAGATTGATACACCTCTCACTTCTCTCCTTAAAAAGAATTCTTTCAATTGGACTCCAGCAATTGCTCAGGCTTTTCAAACCTTGAATCTATCCATGTGCACCACTCCAGTCCTGACCCTTCCTGATTTCACAAAGACCTTTGTCCTAGAATGTGATGCTTCTGGGAAAGGAATTGGAGCAGTCCTTATGAAAGAGGGTCGGCCTTTTTCCTTTACCAACAAACAACTATCAGAGTGACATTTTAGAAAATCAATATATGAAAAGGCAATGTTGGATATTATGCATGTCGTGGATCTTTGGCACATTTATCTATTGCAGAAACACTTCCAAATTAAGACAGATCATCAAAGCCTCAAGTATTTTCTAGAACAACGACTTTTCTCCCTAGAGAAAAAAAAATGGTTGACTAAGCTCTTTGGATATGATTATGAGATCATTTAAAATAAATGAAAATACAATGTGGTTGTTGATGTACTTTCCAGAAAATATGAAGATGAAGGGTCCTTTTTTTCTCTCTCTTTCATTGTACCAGATTGGCTCCAAGCTGTTCGGGAGGAATGGATACATGATCCCAAAATTTTACATATGATACAACAATTGTAGGTGAATTCTCCATTTTCCCTAGGGTACTCTTGGCTCAATGATGAGCTTCCATACAAAGGCAATTTGTATTTAAGTAAAAAGTCAAAACTTAAATCCATGGTACTTTCTGAGCTTCATTCTACATCCATCGCTCAACACTCAAGGTTTACCAAAACCTATGACCGATTCAAATGTTCTTTTTTCTGGGATGGTATGAAGCAGGAAATTCACAATTTTGTAGCTGAATGTGATGTTTGTCAACTCAACAAGGGAAAAACAGTCAAATCTCCTGGCACCCTACAACCACTTTTGATTCTACCTTCTATTTGGAGGGATATCTCTATGGATTTTATTGTAGGCTTACCTAAATCGGGCAATAAATCATTCATTATGATGGTATTTGATTGTCTTTCCAAGTATGCTCATTTATGTTCTCTTCAACACCCATTTATAACCTCCACTATGGCTCAAATTTTCATGGATCAGGTCTTTAAGCTTCATGGCATGCCTCATTCTATTGTTTTTTATCACGACCCAACTTTCACCAACAATTTTTGGCAAGAACGTTTCAAGCTACAAGGTACCCAATTGCATCTTAGCACAACTTATCATCCCCAAACTGATGGTCAAGCTAAATTTGTCAACAAGTGTTTGGAAACATATTTGAGGTGTTTTTCATCAGAAAGTCCAAATCAGTGGGATCAATGGTTACCACTAGTTGAATGCTGGTACACCACTTCTTATCATACAACTACCCGCATGACTCCTTTTGAAGCAGTATATGGACAAAATCCACCTTCAGTTCTCTCATACTTTCCATGTATCTTTAAGGTCTAGGCGGTTGACCAAACGTTTACAGTTCAAGAGGTTATTTTCCATACCCTCAAAGAGAATTTGGTCATGAACTAGAATCACATGAAGAAATAAGAAGATAAAGGTCACTTTGAACGTCAATCTGCAGAAGGAGATAAGGTGTTTGTTCAACTGCAACCTTACAAGAAGAATTCCATCAAGGCTAACCATTGTCAGAAACTGGCACCCAAATTTTATGGTCCTTATACCGTTCTCAAGTGTGTGGTATAGGTGGCCTATCAATTATCTTTTCCTAGTCATTCTAAGCTCCATCCTATTTTTCATGTTTTGTGCTTAAATAAGGTGTTTGGAACTAAATGCCAAACTCAAGCCAACATTCCTGAGTTCGACAAAGAAGATGCCATTTGGCTACATCCACAAGCTGTTTTGGACCAGCGCGAGGTTTGTCTGCGTCAGTGCACCATCAAGGAAGTGTTAGTCAAGTGGAAAGATACAACTCCAACATATGCCACTTGAGAACCAACTACCATTATGCATCAATTTCCTCATCTCAAGCCTTGAGGACAAGGTTGTTTTTAAGGGGGAGGACATGTTATGGACCTAACCACTCACGTAGGTAGAATAATATATTTCCATGTAATAAAGGTCAATATTTATAAGGCCGAGTAATAAGGAAGAATAAGTCAAATGTAAGAAGACCTAATGGAAGCTTTCGCTTCTAGAAGGATATTCCTCTAGAGTGATCTTTTGGATAGACATATTAAGTATAAATAGTTGTAGACAGTATGAGAAGTTTTGTCTTGGATATTGTTGTAATAGAGCCCTGCTCTGCTGGAAGTTGCCCCCTCGAAGAGGAAAGTGAACATCGCTCTCAGTAATCAAATTGCTCTTTCTGGTGTTATTCTGGTATTATTTTGGCATTATTGTGGTGTTGTTATGGTTATATCATTGTTTATTTTCCATTTATAGATAATTAATTATGTTCTGTATACTATTTTATATCTGGAATATTACAAATTTGCATTGAAAAATACAAAATGTTTTACACATTGTTGTATCCGTGTGATGCTTTGTAAAATAATAAAATCACCCATACCTAAGTACTTTTTATTATGCATCGCTGATCCATGATTTTTTTTTAAAACATGACGGTTTCCATATAAAAAAAACAATACCATTTCCATTTTAACCTCAATGATGTTGTTTATATGAACATGTGTAGTGGTTCTTATATGTGTAAAATGCACACCGATAACCATGAAATATTTTTTTTTAAATATTATTATAATTTTAATTTAGTGGTTCTTTTGGCATGAAGATACACACTAGTGCTCTATCACTGTACAATGCACACCTCAAACTATGAAGGTATTTTTACCAAAAAAAAATTGACAGCCACAAGCTGGTTTGGGATGCAATGCAATGAATGGTTCCATTGCAATGGACAGAAAATGACCCATATATAAGTAACAAAACCGTATAAAAATATATTGAATAAAATAAATTCTCATTGTGAAATATAAATAGGGAAAGAAAGAAAAACAACAAGGAAGTTAGGGATTCTAATACAAAAGTTAACTATGAAACCCTTATATTATTCTAGGAATGCACTCAAAATTTCTTGAATAAAATAGGGGAAAGATTAAGATGATTGATATAATGAAATCATATACCTGAAATTTCTCCTTTGTAGGCTTGTATGTGACCTATCGTGATCCATTTGGAATTTCACTCTTAAGAAAATACACCCACCCCATTCTCTTTTCTTGTAAATCTCTCTTGCACAAATATCCCCTCTAAAATTTGGAAAAAGAATGAAAGAATGAATATTTTTTTCATCTATAAACACATACATTTAAAAGAACTAAAATTCCTTCTCATTTTTTCAATGTATATTTTGATGCATTAATGATAAACACATGAGAAATTATTTTTGTAACTTACTTATCCGGTGTGCTACATGGTACATAGAACACTAGTGCAGTATTTATTTCAAAGACATCGACTCATTTTTTCATTGTATATTTCGACATATTGATGACAAACACACACTATTTTTTGTAGCCTATTTAATTGGCACGTGATACAATTTGTACAATACCGGTGTGATGTTTAAGTACTAATGCATGAAAAAAAAAATTAATTTTAAAAATTCAAATGAAAACATACACATTTAAATTCTATGAAGGTTTTTC
>JASDQU010948297.1:7913-18055 GCA_032191745.1 Picea mariana
AAAAATTGTTCTTTGAGCCAATGGAATAGGTGGGTGGCCACTGATATCCACCTAGATAAATCCTCCCCCTTATGAAGAAATGGTATCCATTTCATTGATTGACCCCGTCAAATGGAAAAAATTATGTTGATCTTGTCCTCAAGTGAGCCACTTGCCTTGTTGCAGGAGTTTCCCTTCTTTGAAAACCCGAAAACGTTGGATCCTTTGTTGTCAAGTGCCCTTAATCTGAGTGTCCCTGATATGATCAATGGATTCCTAGTCCATGTAGTCAAGGTTGAGTTATGTCAGTGTCAACTACTCTGTGAGCTCTTATGTGTCTAATAATGGTGGGAAGTATGGACGAATGAGGCCCACATTGAACATGGGGTGTAGGCCAAGGAGGGGGGGGGGATACTTAGCTCAAAATCATTATCACTCACAACCTTGGTTATGGTGTTAGGTACATAGCTAAGTGGATGAATCTTTCAATGGGGTCCTGTAAGGTGCTCTTTCTACAAATGGAACCGGAACTTGTCTCCCACCTAAAACGTGTGTGACACTCAGTGTTAATCATGGCACTATTGCACTTAGCATAGGATTTCTATAAAATATCATGGACCTCTCCCCAGATGTTCTTAATTCATTCAATAAACTTAGTGGCTTTGGCTTCCTCATATTGAGCATGGGACGATTCTTCCTTTTTGGATGCAATGGGTAGTGCGACATCAATGGGACCCAACGATTGAAATCCCAAACCCACCTGAAAGGGAATATGGGGGTTGAGCTATGAAGGGCTCTATTGTAGATGTGTTGAAATGATGTGAAAATACGGGGCTGACTTTTTTTTCTATGCAAGAACCCTCTACTCCATTAAAATAAACTTCAGGGCCTTGCTCTATGTCTTTCTTGTGCAAGAGGTTTTATGTGTCAAGTTTAGGCTCCATTTAAAAGTTTATGTGTGAGGAAATTGTCAATGGTTAAATTTTGTTTAAAGAATACAACATCAAATGAATTGCATCAAATAATAAACAACAAAAGACTCACAACAAAATCAACATGATAAAGGAGTTCACCCCCAACTGGGCTACATCTCCTTGAGCCTCCATCAATGGACTAGGCTCTCTGGTATTAGTTTGTCAAAGATTATTTTAAAAGATTATTATCAACTACAATGGGTTTACTAACTGTACCATTGGGTTCAGTGTACATAAAAACCCCAAAAATGACTAATAGAACTCTGAAAATGGACCATGGCTCATCCAGGCATGACCTCTTCTACATGTGGCCTTGAGCTTCCCTAAGCTTCCTTCCTGAAAAAACACCTGTAAAAGTCCTCAAATGCCTCGAAAAAATGTCCCAATGTGTTCATAGCATAACAATTAGTCAAAAATGACTATTCAGTAACATAAAATAGACTTGGGTTCATCTGAGCATGACCTCCATCAATGGTGTCCCTAAGCTCCCTGAAACTTCAATGGTGTGAAAACTGCAAAAGAAGTCTCCAAATTCCTTTGAAAACTATTCCAATGGATTTAGAACATCCAAAAACCCCTAGCTAGGCTTTTTAGGCACCTCATTTGGTCAAAAAATGAAGAAGATAGGCCTCCTGCCATTTTCCTCCTTCAAGCTTGATGTCTCTGGTTTGCCAATTTGCACCTTTATGTGAGTAACCTGGATTCTAGGCATTTCCCATGCCTAAACCTAGCACATGCATGCATTCCTACAAAATGTGCCAAATTTCTGCACCATTAGCGGACTAAGCCCCCAAATCATGGAGGTGTTGGGTGCATGGGGGGCCATATGGCCACGTACCAACGCAAAATTAGGCATTGTTTCAAGGGTGGACATAGGCGCACCAAGTGTCCAGGTGAATGGGAGGAAAACCATTTGAAATCCTGCATGAATTCATGTGGTGGAGTAGTCATATGGTTATGCACATGTAACCAGTGGCTAGGGCTAAGCCCCAGCCTGGACCCCGCTCCAACTTGCACAAAGTTGAAATTTAAATATAAATTAAAAGACGTTGTTAATAAGAACTAACACTTGGTGCAATGGTAGTTGGTCTTTAAGAAGGTGCTCCACCATGGGGGGGGGATCTGGTGTTCAATCCCCATGGAATCCATATAATTTTAACATACCAAATCCAAGATGCCACGTGGCAGCCCAGGTGTGGGCCACGTGGCACCACACCATTTAACAAAAATATGCCACGTGTCCAACAATGATTCTTCCACATGTCCTGTCAAATAAATTCTTGCCAACTCAGTAATTACCATGTCACCACTTGCCACATCAGCATATGACATGTCAGCACTGTCACGTGTGAGGTACGACACTGCCACATCATCACTTGTATGGACTATACAGTCAACATTTTTTTTCCTGTGTGGAAAATCGAACAAAATGCGATATCTCTTTCATATGATATTCATTTGACCTCGTTCAAAGTGCGTTGGGTTCATGACAACGAGGCCTACGCACTCATTTGTTTTGAAGTGATTATGAATAATTTCATTTTTGGGCTAAATTTTGACCCCTGGTCCAGATTCTGATCACACCTTCACACTGAAAGGCTTTTGGACCCACAAAAGCTGATGATTATCTGCTTGAGCTTCAATACTCTTCTACTTCTAAGTTCTATCAGCTGATTCTACTTGAAAATTCCTTTTGGCAATCACCTGGGTACCTTGTCATGCCTTGCACTACAAATGGCTATGTCCCTCAACCACTGTTCTCTGGCTATTGTTGACCCACTGTTCTCTTTGTTCTTGGAAGACTGAAAACCTTCTCACTGAGAATCAAGTCCCTCTTATGAACTCTTTGGCGTCAACACAATCCTCTCTAAAATGGCTACAAAAAAAAATTCCTACGATATCTTGTCACAAACCAAGAAAACCATCAACCTTCAAAACAAACTTTATACAAGACTGAAAATGATGCCAACAAAGTTTTTTTTGCTCTTCAAGAAAATGGTCACATCTTGTACTTCATCAAAGTACAATGTGTTTTCCTACATCTTGGTGTACTCAAAAACAACTTACAAGCCAACAAATACCATCGACTAAACATAAGTAAAAAAAAAACATGCTCGACACAACATAGTCGTCAAGACAACTGTATTGATGCAAGTCGAGAATCATTTGAAACACATCGAAATTCCCAATGACAAGTCAACATTCATGATACATAACCATGCTACATTCATGATTTACTGAATAAAACTATCACAAAGTTCATTGTTTACACATACAAAATCACATGTATGTGCATAGATCTTCAACACTCCTTCAAGTACAATGTAAGTACATAAACACAAAAACATGTGGGTACATAAGAGCTGAAAATGAAAAGATAAATGGCTACAACAAGTGAGTATCATACCCATCCTTTACATCCTCCTGGCGAAGTTGTGCAACAACAAGAATTTCTTCAATAGACTTGCATTCACATGCAAACTTGCATCATACAAGTTATGATAAACTACTGCAACTTGCCAAACTTTCAACAGAAATGCATACATAAGGCTGAAATTGCATCTGCAAACAAAGAAATGCAAGCCTTACTTGCTCAAGAAATCTAACCATTTCTTACCAAGCCGATTCAATGGTGACGTTTTCTACTGAAAATTGTCCTCTTGTGAATCATCTTGACTCACATCGATGATGGAATCTCCTCTTCCATTCTTGCCAGTTTCTTTATCCATCTGCTTCTCATGCTGTGGATGACTGGTTGGATGCAATGTCCAGCATTGGTCAATGAGATGACCTCTCTTCTGGTAGTGAGTGCAAATCTGTTGCATCTTCTTTTCAAGTTGCCTTTTCTTGGAAATTTTCCTGAATGTGGTCAATCTTTTCCAACATCTTGAAACATGATCGTTATCTAAACCACAATATGTACATGGAATTTTTCTGCCATTTTTACATGAAAATATACCATGCTTAACATAATCAAAAGCAACTGAATTAAAGGGAGAAATATACCTTGAACATTCACCTTTATCGCCTTCTTAAGGAGGTGAATTTGAAGAGTTACTAGCTCTCTTTTGAAGACCAACAAAACTATTCTTTTCCTCATGGTTGTCACAACTATTTTGTTTCACACATTTGCATTCATCTTGAATGCACACTTTGCCTGCTTGAGGGATTGAACTTGCAACAAAAGTTGTTCTTGGAACTTTTTCCCTTGTCTCCGCAACTTTGGAATATGCTCCATATTTCTGTTCATATCCAAGACCCCTATAGTTGGGCCTCTCCTCAACAACAATAGGCTCAACAATTTCTTGTGCATGCTTGCCTAACCCTCTACCTTCATAGCCCATTTTTAACAATAACTTGGACCCTATTCCTCTAGTTTGATTTTGAAAAACACCAAAGCATTCAACTTGAGAGGAATTTGAAGAAAAGCTAGCATTACATACCTCATGTTCATGCATGTATTTGGTAAGGGTGTCCTTTGCCTCATGGAGTTGAGTCTCCATATCATGCAACTTTTCAAGAAGTTGGTGCTTCTCCTCCTTCATGGCCATCAACTTCTCTTGAAGGAAAATGCTCTCATTTCTATCTTCCCACATCTCTTGCACCACATCTCTCATGGTTAGAAACTCCTTCAACATCTCTTTTTCAAAGAACTTGTCTAATGAAGATGTATGATAAATCTTACTGTTTGAATCTTCCTCCATCTTTGCAAGATATCAAACTTCAACACAAAACTTGCACAATAATACCAACAACTAAATCTCTAGCTATCAATGACAATCACATGAGAAAAACTATGCTCTGATACCACTTGATCTGAAAATAGGGGGCTGAATTGTTTTGCTATGCAAGCACCCTCTACTCCATTAAAATAAACTCCAATTCCTTGCTCTATGTCTTTGTTGTGAAAGAGGTTTTATGTGTCAAGTTTAGGATCCTTCTAAAAGCTTATGTGTGAGGAAATTGTCAATGGTTAAATGTTGTTTAAAGAATACAACAACAAATGAATTGCAGAAAATAATAACTAGAAAAAGACTCACAACAAAATCAACATGATAAAGGAGTTCACCCCAACCGGGATACATCTCCTTGAGCCTCCATCAATGGACTAGGCTCTCTGGGATTAGTTTGTCAAAGGTTATTTTACAAGATTCTTCTCAACTCCAATGGATTTACTAACTGTACCATTAGGTTTACAATACATAAAACCCCCCAAAATGACTAATAGAACTCTGAAAACGGACCATGGCTCATCCGGGCATGACCTCTTCTACATGTGGCCTTGAGATTCCCTAAGATTCCTTGTGGAAAAAACACCTGTAAAAGTCCTCAAATGACTATGGAACCCATCCCAATATGTTTATAGCATAACCATTAGTCAAAAATGACTATTCAGTCACAAAAAATAGACTTGGGTTCATCTGAGCTTGACCTCCATCAATGGTGGCCCTAAGCTCCCTAGAGCATCCTGAAACTTCAATGGTGTAAAAAATGCAAAATAATTCTCCAAATTCTTTTGAAAACTATTCCAATGGATTCATAACATCCAAAAACCCCTATCTGGGCTTTTCCAGCACCTCATTTGGCCAAAAAATGAAGAAGATAGGCCTCCTGCCATTTTCCTCCTTCAAGCTTGTTGTCTTTGGTTCTCCAATTCACACCTCTATCTAAGTAACCTGGATTTTGGGTGTTTTCCGTGCCTAAACCCAGCACACATGCGCATTCCCTCAAAACACACCAAATTGTCACATCGTTAATGAACTAAGCCCCCCAATCACGGAGGTGTTGGGCGCATGGGGGGGGCATATGGCCACATCCTAGCGCAAAATTAGGCACTGTTTCAAGGGTGGACGTAAGCACACCAAGTGTCCAGGCGAATGGGGGGAAAACTATTTGAAATCCCACCTAAATTGGTGTGGTGGCATGGTCATATGGTTATGCACATGTAACCAGGGGCTGGGGGTAAGCCCCAACCTGGACCCCGCTCCAACTTGCACAAATTTCAAATTTAAATATAAATCAAAACACATTGTTAATCAGAACTAACATGTGGTGCAATGGTAGCTAACCTTTACAAAGGCACTCCACTGTGGGGGGGAGGTTTGGGGTTCGATCTGCATGGAATCCATATAATTTTAACATACCAAACCCAGGATGCCATGTGGAAGCCCAGGTCTAGGCCACGTGGCACCACACCATTTGACAAAAATATGCCACGTGTCCAATGATGATTCGCCCGCGTGTTGTACCAAATAAATGATTTCCAACTCAACACTTTCCACAACACCACTTTCCATTTCAGTATCTAACATGTCAGTACTTCCATGTGTGATGTATGACCCTACCACGTCATCACTTGTACAGACTGTACAGACTGTATAGTCAGCGTTTTTTTGCTTGTTTGGAAAATCGAACAGAGCATGATATCTCTCTCATCCGATGTCTGTTTGACCCCATTCGAAGTGCGTTGGGTTCATGGCGAAGAGGCCTATGCACCAGATTGTTTTGAAGCAATTCTTGACACTTTCATTTATAGGCTAAATTTTGACCCCTAGTCCAGATTCTGATCATGAACATAGGGGAGACTCTTATCCCATGTGCATTGATTTTTGGAGTTGTACATGTGAAATATATGCATGATCATTTTGTTGAAGACCTATTTCTTGCATCAATTTTGTGGTGGAAAGCAGTGGATTTGGTGAGCTTGGTTTACAACACTGACCATAGGTTGAACCAAAATATGTTGAGGAACTTGTTATATGTTATGACCCAAGGAGGACATATATATGGATAAATGTATATGATATGACCCCAAGGGGAGGAATATATGGGCCTAAATGTACATGTAATGTGTAAATACATATGTAATAGGGTCATCCTAGTGATAAAGGGGCCTCATGTGCAAGTGTGAAAAGTTATATATAAGAGATCATGTATTCATTATATGAGGTGAATTGTGAAGTTATTTGGAGGGGTTCCCCTATTCTTTAAGGATTTATTTTGTAACTTATCTATATTGGGATTGTGCTCCACATTGAAATTCTATACATGGTGTGTACTTCTACTATTTTATGAAATTTTGAGTATTTGGATCATAACATTTGGTATCAAAGCTCAAGGTCTTGGGGTTTCACTGCTAGATCTAAGACACCTTGGAATTTTTGCTATAAATTTGTTTCTACGGTGTTTCATGAGGAACCCCTTGGAGGATATTTAGTATATAGATAAATACCCTAAAATCCAGAGGATATTCATAGAAATTATCAAGGTATCTGTGATAAACATTTCAGCTTCTGTGTCATCCTAATTTTGTAGATACACCCTGTGGAAKATAGGGTATCTAACTAGTCCTATTGACTAGTCTCAAAYAKGTGTTCTTGGTAAAAAAACAAATAACTTATTCATGGAGAATCCAAATTGAGTGAGACTAGTTGCATTGAATAGTGCACAGGCCATGTTATTTCTGGTACAATTTTCAGAATTTTATATCAATTATTGTGCACGAGGCACACTGTAAAAGGGATCTCTATGGGAAAGGCCAAAAGTTAGAAAGGTGTGGGGAATTTATCATAATTTCCACTTGGCACATCAAATTTTGGTCAGACATGTGAAATTGTAGAGAAGAAATTTCATAGTACTATAGGTCACAATTTCATACTTAGAAGGGTCAAAATTGCAGAGATACATCATAAGTAAGGTCGGCCAAGAGGACAGAATCCAAATCAAGGTTTCAAATGTATGTTCACTTAAAAATATTATAACTTGTGATTGGAATTTCCAATTGAGATGATTCAAAATCAATTTATCGTCAATATACAAAGGTTGGAATTCAAGGATTTGGGTTAGACTTCAATTAAGAATCAATGACAATACATAACTTTAGTGGAGATGAAGATAAAGATGAAATCATTCCTAGGGAATGGTTAAGGATGGTAAAGGAATATTGTATGAGGATTGGTATAGGTCCTTTTGGGTTATATTTTTCTTTTTCAAGTGAATCTCATAAGTGGTGGAGAAGCCTTGATGAAGATACTGAATTCCACTTCACATGAGAAGAATTTGAAAAAATCTTCTCTGATAAATGGATTAGGAATGCAAAAATGGGAGAAATGTATAGAATTGAATATGAATGAAAATAAGAAGAGGAATATATTATGAATAAGGGTGAGGATATATCTAAGATAATACCCCTTAATGAATGACTCATTAAGGGGGTTAATATCCTAAAGCAAGAAAATACTAGCAAAGGCAAGTGGGAAAAAGATAAATCAAGAGAATATTTGAAAGATAAAGATGAAGAGATATGTAGATTACGAATCCATAATAAAAAACTATTGGATGAGGTTAAGATATTGAAAGAAGGAAAGAAGAATTGTCAAAATAAAGAAGAAAGAAGAATCTTGGATGAAGAATCTACCAAAAGACTGCAAGAGGAAATTTGCAAGAAGGTTGAGGAATCCTTAAATAAGGATGAGGTAAATTCAGAAATGCAAGCCAAAATTGAAGAAGGACGTCAGAAATTGTTAGATGGGATCACATTGCAGCTTCAAAAGGACAAAGAATACAAGATTTGTGAAGGTCAACAAAATATACTTGAAGAAGTTGAATTCTATATAGAGGATGTACATGCCAAATATGATGGTATTATATCAAAGGCTAGGGTAATCAAATACCAAGAAAACATGATCGAGGATTCCATTGTCGTTGAAAAGAAGATAGATGAAATGCATGTGCAGAGTGAAGGAATACCATCAAACATGAAACTATATTGACAGCCTCATTACCAAGAAACATTTCAAGGAATAAAAGAAGGACGATATCAACATTATGAAGGCAGAAGATGGAATACTTGTCAATATTCATGGAACAAGGGACCACCAAACTAATCTTAAATAAGCTATTATCAGCGACCAAAAATGAATACAAATTGGAGAAGCTTCAACAAAAATACATGGAATCAAAGGAAATAAAATTATTCAAAAACTAGACACCAAGGATTAAGACTGAAAATAATTTATTTTAGATGCATAGATCATCAAAAATGGAATGAAGAAATCAAGAACATAAAAAAATCATATTACTTGGTTTCATCACATGTGAAGTCTTTAAATCCAAATCTTTGAGGACAAAGCTTTTTGAAGGAGGGTACTATGTTATGACCCAAGGGGGACATATATATGGATAAATGTATATGATATGACCCCAAGGGGGACATATATATGGATAAATGTATATGATATGACCCCAAGGGGGGTCATATATGGGCCTAAATGTACATGTAATGTCTAAATACATATGTAATAGGTTCATYMTAGTGACAAAGGGGCCTCATGTGMAAGTGTGAATAGTTATATATAAGAGATCATGTATTCAATAGATGGGGTGAATTGTGAAGTATGAATGGTATTGGGTTATTTGGAGGGGGTTCTCCTATTATTTAAGGAGTTTTTTTGTAACTTATCTATATTGGAGTTGTTCTCCACGTTGACATTCTGTACATGGTGTGTACTTCTAGAATTTCATGTTATTTTGAGTATTTGGATCATAACACTATCCTGATATGATATGATAGTATATGGTATCTCGAAGTGTACCCACACCCATTCGAAGAAGATATTGTAAGTTTCATCTACTATGATATTCTTCTTCCAGTCTATGAGGATGGCCATCCTAGAAAATGGATCAACCACCACAAAAAAACAATCATTTCCCTGCTTGGGTGAAGGAAGGCCCGACATGTAGTCCATTGAGAAGGATTCCTATGGCCTATAGGGATTATGAATAGGGGTTTATAGGCCTTTATTCTTAGTGAATGGTTTCACAATGGTTCAGGAACTGCATAAATTCATATACTTGTTGATGTCCTATCAAATTTTTGGCCAGTAGAAATGCTTATGTAGTCTTGTTGTGGTCTTTTCCATGTGAAAATGTCCTTCTGACTGTAGTGAAATTTCCAAATCAACTTTGCATTCTCGATTGAATGAAAACATAGGTGGCCCAAATGGAATAACAATCCATCTTGAATATTAAATTGAGTGATAGTTTCACCTATGTCTAGAATATGGTAAGTGGTAGCGAAGTTAGGATCGCTCTTGTAGAGTTAGGGCCACTCAGATTCCTCACAGTCACATGAGTGGACCACCCTAGTTAAGGATACAACTAGAGGTTGAATGAGGTATTTAGGGACAT
>JASDQU010948298.1:9034-24042 GCA_032191745.1 Picea mariana
GGTCTATCATATGGATGTCAAGTTAGTATTCCTAAATGGAGATTTGGAGTAATAAGTGTAGATTAAACAACTTGAAGGATTCTTATTTAAAAAAAAAAAAGATTAATTTTGTAGATTGAAGAAAACACTTTATGGATTAAAACAAGCTCTCATAGCATGGTATTCAAGACTTCACGAGTACTTTTAGAAATAAGGATTCAAAAGAGGAACAATAAATAACAATATTTACATCAAAATATATAATACACATATGTTAGTAATTATAGTTTAAGTGGATGATATCATTTTTCCAAGTAATGTTGATAGAATGAGCCAAACATTTACAAAAGAAAGAAAAAATAATTGCAGATGTCCATTCTTGGAGAACTGTCCTTATTTCCAGGGTTTCATATTTATTTAGACCAAATACATCAAGGAAATGTTAAATAAGATTGAAACGAAATATTGTAAACATGTCATTGCACCCATGGTTATTGGTTGTAAGCTAAGTAAAGAAGATGAATCAAAGGAAACAAATCAAACCTTGTACATATCAATGATATGAAACCTTTTGTATGTGAAATCCTCAAGACCATATATCATGCAAGAAGTAGGGTTAGTTTAAAGGTTTGAAGTTGTAGAAAAGGAAACACATGTGCAAACATTAAAAAATTATTTAGATATCTATTAAAAGAACGTTGTAGTTCTTCTTATGGTATCCCATAGGAAATTATTTTACTTTGACAACTTACACAAATGCAAATTGGGCATGAAATCTGGATGACAACCAGTGGTGGAGAATTCTTTCTGGGAATAGCTTCATTTCTTAGTTCAACAAGAAACAATCAGCAATCTCTCTATCTACAAAAGAAGAAGAGTAAATTGCACCAACAATATGTTGTACACAAGTGATCTAGATGATTTGAACCAATATCAATTCTCTATGACAATACTAGTTTAATAAATATTTCCAAGAATCTTGTCATGCATTCGAACAAAAAGCACATTCCAATCAAATATCATTTCTTAAGAGAATAGGTCACAAAACATAATGTCAAACTAGAATATATTGGCACAAAGAAACACGTTGTTGATATCTTTACAAAAAATAATCTTATAGAACAATTTGAATGTCTTATTAGTTGCGGGTGGTCCCCATTCCATCCACACATTTATTAATTACAAGAGGTGCACCAACTTAGGGGGAGATGTAGAAGGAGAAGAATGTGTACAATGCAAAGGGGAGGCAATCCCTTTGTCATTGATGTCAAAGGAGGAGAGTGTAGACACAAGGGAATATATGTAGAAAGAGAGACCTGCAGAAAGCATAGGAGTACCAAAAGAACTAGGTGTTTCCATCAATCAAAAAAGGGGAGTTTGTTGGAAATTAAGTTGTCATTGATGTCAAAGGATGGCATTGATATCACGAGAAGCAATCTCATTTCACATAATTTGTTTTAAATATATCTCTATACATGCTAATATTTATCTTCATTGTAATTCAAGGACCTCATGCAGGTTTCACTTAGCCATGCAGGTTGTAGTTCAAGTTTGAGCGAACAATGGTACAATATCTAAAATCTATGATTTGAAATGTATGATTAGGATTTATGATTTTTAATTTTTAGTTATTAATGATATTTATAAATTTTATGGTTTATAGTTTTTCTAAACAATTCAACTTCTACAACCTACAAAGCAAATTCACAATTCAGTCCTCTGCAAATTTTTCTGTCCAACTTGAGTCGAACGAAATTGTTCAAAGTGTGATCTGAACAATGAAAATTGCAATATTAATGGTTTTTGGTATGCCATATTATAGGGAAAGTAATCAGAAAGGGGCATTCGAATTCCCACTATCATGCATACTTCCTCCTTTGGCTTCTGATATATCAAGGAACAAATAGTGGTTATTAATTCTTATATGTAATGTAATTTTGCAGAGTTTATTCTTTAATTATTTCCATGGGATAGCTTCACTATTTGTTGAGTGATAGAAATTCTTTGCATATGCATATTGGAGACTTTCAATATGGGTTGTGGCTTTCAATTTACTATTATTTCTTTACTATTATTTCTCCACCATGGACCATTTAATCCATAGTATATTTGATTAACTATTTCCTATCTCTAACTCAACTTAATCCTATTGCTCCATCATGGCCAATTAAATCCATAGCGTTTCTAGTTAATTTTATCCAATTCCTTGTTTTTTATTTTGATCTAAGATATCTAATTAAATCCAAATGCTATCCACCATCTCCCATAAAATGCATTACATATGTAGTTAACCCTTTCCTATCATTCATTTTTTATTCCGATCTCATATATCTATTTAGAGACAAATTTCATTTGCAATTTATTTTGTTCCATTGATAGAAATCATATTTGTAATTTCTCTACTTTGATCTGTAATTTCTTTGGTTACATTGATAGCAACAATATTGGTAATTTCTCTAGTTTGATCTAGTTGAATGGATGCACATGATAATCAAATATGGTATGAATGGTATGAATGATAATTATTTTATTGTTATAATGGTTTTCAGAAAAAATTATATTTTGGAGAAAAATATATAGTTTGATGGATAGAGACTATAATCAAATATGATATAAAAGACGTTTCTCTTCTTGTAATGATGTCTTGCATATATAATTTATACAATTATATTTTGGAGAAAAATATATAAATAATAGTTCAAGTATCGTCTCGTTTGATCGATAGATATTCTGATCAAACTTGGTATTATGTTTTTCAAATACAATTTATACACTAGCACAGCCGCAAAGTGGCTGGCAGCTGGTGAACACCGAAACGCACATAGGGCTGGTGAACGTCAAAATGTGGCTGGCGGCTAGTGAACGCCACAAAGTGGGTGGCGGCTGGTGAACGTCGAAACGTTTGGCTGCATTAGGTTGATAAATGGAATGCGTGGGCATCAGACGACCGGTTCAAAAGCAGAACGTGGGCATTTATTTAGATGCCACGGTTTAATCCTACTTAATCATTTAAACGTGGCAATTACATATTCGTACAGTAATTTTTTAATGTGATTAGGTAAATGTTAAAAAGTAAACATGTTAACGAATGCCTTGATAAATGCAAGAAAGTTATGAACAATAAATCTGACCCATTGATTTTGGAGGATGACTAATAATATAACAGCATCTTCAATGCATAGCCATGAAATTAGGGTTTAAGGTTAAATAAGGTTAAAAGATCATTAATTCATCCCATTGTCAATAGGTGTATGCCTTTCGGCGTAATTAATATTTTTCAAGAAAATTATATAAATGATATGTCAAGGGAATTTTGATTTTAAATTTTTCAAGGTCGCCCTTCACTAATTTCACTCCTTAACTTTGTTGGAAGAGAAATGTTTTGTTGGAAAATATCTTTAAAGAAATGGAAATATTAACAATATAATTTTTTTTAAAACCTTTTTAAAGAAAAAACAATCTTAAACATGTAGATTCTTCTTCACAAAGAAATAAAGATAATTTATTATATAAAAGTAGGGTGGAAAATTTGTTTTAAACTAATAGTAATATCAACTATTTAAAATCTCTTTAAATATTTCATTTTATGTTGAGAGCAATGTAAGTTTCATCTTTTATTTTTTTTCAATTAATAATCAAAATCAATTTTCCAATACATACATACTTGAATCCATTACAACATATTCATTATGATCTTTATTCATGTCATTATGAGAATTGAACCCATGTAGGAAGGGTAACAATCATTCCTCACAACCATCGAAACTACACCCAATTGACATAAGTTTCATCTTTTCATTCCTTAGTTATTACTATTAGTTAATAAAAATAACTATATTAATTATAATCATTATTAATAATACTAATAATAACTATATTAATTATGACCATTATTAATATTATTAATAATTTTTTATTAATAATCATATTAAAATAGGATAATATTTTATTAATTGGTCACTATTTCTTTATAATTAATAGTTATTAATAATATTATTAACAATGTACTATTAATATTTTTTTGTTATTACAGGTAATATATAATAAAAATTAGTTAATTAATAATAATAATAATTAACTATATTATTAGTTATTATTAATATACATAATTAACTATATTATGTACGGGGCATTTTAGAGGTATGTATATATATTATACATATATACTTTTTATAGAATCATTATTAAGTAATATTAATAATTAATCATCTCAACAATAATGTATTAATAATATATTAAGATCAATGGTTATTAGGGTTAGGATTGTTATAAATGACCATAAAATTTTAGTTTATTTTTATGAATTGAGAGTATGGTTTAAGGCTTATGTGGAATTTATTGTTTTCAGTATATGGGTTTTAATGAAATATATATATATATATATATATATATATATATATATATATATATATATATATATGGATCTTAATGATTTTTTTCTGCGCGTGGGAGACTTTCTTTGTTAATTATCCCACCTGTGACGAATAATATCAATGAAAAATATATACCATTTTTAGATGGATGTATAATGGTCATAGTTTATACCATGGTGCATTGTATACACTCTATGATCCATATGTTGTGTACTTAAATATCCTTATAACAATTAAAAATCATTATAAAATTTAAAGTATAATTCATCGTCTACAAAGTTCAAGTTGATTCGCTATCAATGGCTTTAGAAGAAGTAAAAATCGTCATCTTTAAAGTTAAATATGATATTCTATCAATGTCCTTAGAAAAAGTATGATTCCTAGTTTTTTTATATGTAATACATCACATCAGTTCAAACTTCCTATCTTTGTGACAAAGGGAACACTTTGTTAGTTTAAAAAAAAAAAACTCAAGCCCAAAACTTAACTTATGAAAAATTTAGGGAAATTTCCTTCCATTCAATATATTATGTTAATTCAAAATTCCTGTATTTGTGACAAATGAAATTTTTCATTAGAATTTTTCTCAAAACAATTGGCCAAAATATCCATTTCACAATGTGTCAAAGTCACATTGTGATGAACATAACCCGATCTTGCAATGTAATGAAACCCAATGGTCCAATGTGATCAACATTACTCGACATCACAACATCATGAACATATCCTCACAACGCATTTGAACATAACCATTCACCAACATCACAAAGAGATGCAATCCTACATAATACGATGTCACAATGTGAATAGAAATGTTGCAATGTGATGAACAACGAGACAATAATAACATCGCAATGTGACAAACATAAACATACATGGCATTGGGTTAAACATATCCCTATCATCACAATGTGACAGACATATGATTGCATTGAAATGTGATGCACATATCCTAACACTAGAATGTGAGAAACATTTTCAAATTTCCCAAAATGATGAACACAACCCATTACCGCAATGTGATGTACACAAACCAATGTGGCAATGTTAGAAACATGGACCAACATTGCAATGTGATGAACATTTACCGACATTACAATGTGGTAAACATAACTATATGTTACAATGTGATGAACAAAACCTAATACCACAATGTGACCAACAAAACCTCATGTCACAATGTGGAAAACAAAAATTAATTAACATTGCAATGCGATAGTTCCATAGCAAACTATGGTTAAATATATCAACATGTCCCATTGTAATTATCTCCACAAGGTCTACAAAGGTCAACCAAGGGAATGGTCCACAATAATCGAACTTGGTCAACCATAGTCAACCACGATCATGTTCCACCATAGTCAACCACGGTCATGGTGCACCATTGTCAACCATGGTGAAGGTCACAATGTGAAAAACTTAGATTATTCATGTGAATAGTAACATCGCAATGTGATGAACAATGAGATGATAGTAACATCACATTGTAACAAACAAAAACATACATGGCATTGTGTCGAACATATCCTTGTCATCACAATGTGACAAACATATCTTTACATTGCAATGTGATGCACATATCCTGACGTTAGAATGTGACAAACATTTCCAAATGTCACAATTTGACAAACACAACCCATTACTGCAATGTGATGTACACAAACTAGTGTGGAAATGTGAGAAACATAGACCGACATTGTAATGGGATGAACATTTCCTCACATTGCAATTTGACAAACATAACTTGATGCCAGAATATGATGAACAAAACATGGTGTTGCAATGTGATGAACAAAACCTCTTGTCGCAATGTGACGAACAAAACCTCATCAACATTGCAATGATGTAGTTCCATAGTAAACCATGATTAAACAAAATAAACATGTCCCACTATATTCAATTCCACAAGGTCTATGAAGGTCAACGAAGGTCATGGTCAACAATAGTGAACCTCGATCAACCATAGTCAACCTCGGTCATGGTCAACCATAGTCAACCATAGCGAAGGTCACAATGTGACAAACACAAATTGGCTATGTGAATAATAATGTCTCAATGCGATGAACAAAGAGACATGGAATTGTGATGGACATAGTTGTCAACATCGATCAGTCATGGTCATGGTTAACCATAGTCAACCATGGTGAAGGTCACAATGTGACAAACATAAATTGGCTATGTGAATAGTAACATCGCAATGTGACGAAGATAAACTGACATGGATTATGACAGACATAGACCTATCATTGTAATGTGAAGAGCATATCCTGACATTGTAATGTGACACACATATCCTGATGTCATAATGTGAAAAACATTTTGAACATCCCAATCTATTCAACATGACCCATTGTTGCAATATGATGTACACAACCCAATGATGCAATGTGAGAAACATGGACCAACATTGAAATGAGACTAACATTTCATGATGTCACAATGTGACAAACATAACCTCATATCGTAATGAGACAAATATTTCCCAACATTTCTATGTGACGAACATAATTAGATGTCACTATGTGATGAACAAAGCTTGATGTCGCAATGTGATGAACAAAACGTCATGTTGCAATGTGACGAATAAAACTTGATCATCATTGCAATGCAGTAGTTCCATAGTAAACCATGGTTAAACATAATAAACATCACCCACTATAATCAGCTCCACAAGGTCTACGAAGGTCAACCAAGGGCATGGTCAACAATAGTCAACCCCGATCAACCATAGTCAACCATGGTCATGGTTAAGCATAGTCAATGATGGTGAATGTCAACTATGATCAACCACACTGAACTTTGGTCCACGTCAAGCTCCTTCATGGTTAACCATGGTCATCCATAGTAAACCCTACTCTTTGTCATGGTCAACAATAGGCAACCATAGATAAGGTAATGGTCAATAATAGTCATAGTTAAGGTCAATCATGGTGAATGCCATCTGTAGTCATGATCGACCAGGGTGAACCATGGTCATCTATGGAAAATAAATATCAAACATAGTAACCATTGTCAACCATGGTTAGCCATAGTTATCCATGGCTATGGTCAACCAAGGTAAACCTTAGTGAAGTTCATGATCAACCATGTTCGTGGTCAATGTCATGGACAACAATTTTCAACCATGGTTAAGCATTCTCAACCATGGTGAACCATGGTCAAGGTTAACCACATTCAACCATGGTCATGGTCATGCTCAACCATGGTCAAAAATAGTCAAAGATAGTAAATCTAAGTCAACCAAGGTCTATGGAAGTTAACCATGCTCATGTTCAACCATAATTAATTATGGTAATGGTAAGCCAAGGTCAACATCAATTAATCATCTGCATGGTCAACAAGTATTTATTAATTTTTTAATTAATAATACTTTTGTACTCTTTTAATGTACTAATACTTTAATAATGTATTCATAATGTATTACTTTATTAATGTAACAACTTAATGTATTAATACTTTCACAATATATTAATTTATAATGTATTAATGTATTAATTAATTAATACATTAATACTTTAACACATTAATGTTTTTATGTATTAATACATTATTTATGTATTAATATATAAATTATTATTAATATATTTTTACTCTTTTAACAAAACCTCGTGTCCCAATGTGACTAATAAAACTTGATCAACAATGAAATGAAGTAGTGTCATAGTAAACCATGGTTAAACATAATCAACACAACCTACTATAATTAGCTCTAGAAGGTCTACGAAGGTCAACCAAGGGAATGGTCAACAATAATCAACTATAGTGAACTATGGTCATGGTCAACCATTGTCAATGATGGTGAAGGTCAACTTTGATCAACCATACTGAACTTTGGTCCATGTCAAGCTCCTTCATGGTTAACCATATTCAACCATGGTTAATGTCATCCATAGTAAACCATACTCTTCGTCTTGGTCAACAATAGTCAACCATAGCTAGGGTAATGGTCAACCATACTCATAGTTAAGGTCAAACATGGTGAATGTCATCCATAGTCATGATCAACCACAGTCATGGCTAGCCATGGTCATCTATGGAAAACAACTCTCAAACCTAGTAACCATTGTCAACCATGGTCAACCATAGTCAGCCATGGCCATGGTCAACCAAGACGAACCTTAGTGAAGTTCATGATCAACCATGCTCAACCATAGTAAACCAAAGTCAAGGAAGATCTACTAATGCTAACATGGTCATGGTCAATCTCATGGACAACAATTTTCAACCATGGTTAAGCATTGTCAACCATGGTGAACCATTTCCAAGGTCAACCAAGGTCTATGGAAGTTAACCATGCTTATGTTTGACCATAATTAACTATAGTCATAGTAAGCCAACTTCAAGTGCAATTAACCATGTGCATAATCAACCATTCTTTATTAATTTAATAATTAATAATACTTATATACTTTATTAATGTATTAATACTTAAATAATGTATTCTTAGTATTACTTTATTAGTGTATTATTAATTCATTAATGTAACACTTTAATGTATTAATACTTTAAATAATGTATTAATGCATTAATTAATTAATACATTAATACTTTAACACATTAAAATATTTTTATGTATTAATACATTATTAATGTAAAAATTATTATTAATAATTTTTACTCTATTAAATTTTTAATTTTTTAATAATGTATTAATTAATTAACTAATATTTTAAAGAGTTAATACAATAACTTAAATTTTTAAGTTACATTGATGCATTAATTAATTAATACATTACTATTTTCTTAGATAAATGTAATATTACAAAAATGCATTAATACATTAATATTACTACACTAATGTTTTAATATCATTATACTAATCTATTAACTAATTAACAAACTTTTAAAGAATTAATATAATAACTTTAATTAATACATTACATTAAAGTATTAATTAATTAATATATTAATATTTTTTAGATTAATGTAGTATTATATATATATATATATATATATATATATATATATATATATATATAAAATAACATTTTAATATATTTTCATTAAAATTTTATATAAAATATATTTTTATTAAAAATATGTTTTTTTATGTAATAATTTTTTATTAATATAAAATTAATACACACAAACAAAATTTTAAGGAATCATAAGTAATCATTTACCCTCTTAAAGTTTGATAAACCAATTAAATCTTAGTGGACGTTAATCATCATCATCACATTTTTCATACATTATTTTTTTAATACTTTAACTATGTATTAACTAACTAATTAATACTTTAAAGAATTATTGTAATAACTTTAATTTTTATTAATACATTAATACTTTAACACATTTATGTATTTATTTATAAATACATTAATTAATAAACCATTAATGTATTAATAATTATTACAATAAATTTTTATCATATCAAGACATTAATACATTATTAATGTATTATTACTTTATTAATATATTAATTTTTTAGTACTTTATTAATATGTATTAATATTTTAATGTATTTATGTAAAAATGTATTACAATATTAATACATAAATACATTAATGGTTTATTAATTTGCTTCTCATGTATGTCAAATGTCAATTAGCAACAACCACTTTATAAAAGTGGTTGATATACATTAATTTTAAAGGTGGAAAATGGCTTAGATAAACATATATCAACCACTTATATAAAGTTGTTTTCAAATACATTTTATACTAATGTAATAAATGTAGAATATCTAACCATAGTAAATCATACTCAACCATGGTCATTGTCAATTGATATATTAATACATAAATTTTAACAATGTATTATGAAAACCATCAAGGTCAATGTATTACTTCTTTATTAATATATTAATAATATATTCAGTTATTATTGTATTAGCATTTTATTAATGTTTTAATGTATTAATACTTTAGTAATGTATTTATTAATGCATTTAATGTTTTTTTATTATTATTATTACTATAATCATGTATTTTTAATGTACACTTTATTAATGTATTAATATTTTAACAATGTTTTAGTTAATATTGCATAAATGTATTAATTAATTAATACATGTAAATTTACACTTTAATTTATACATTACATTAATATAATAACGTATTAATATTTTAGTAATATTTTATTTATGTTAATATTTTATGAATATTTAATGTATTAACACTTTAGTAGTTTATTTATTAAAAATGTGTTATTGTATTAAATAATTAAATTCATACATTAATGAATTAATGTAATTTATAGTCATGATTGTAAGAAAAGATCATCATGATTAACCATAGTTAAACATGATCATTTTCATTAAATATATTAATATAGTAATACTTTAATAGTGTATTATTAATGTATTACTAATGTATTTATTAATATATTATTTGTTTAATAACATATTATAAATGTATTACTTTATTAGTGTATTATTATTTTAGTAGCTTATTAATATACTAATTAATTAATGCATTATATTATTAATGTATTAATACTTTAATAATGTTTTGTTAAATACATTAAGTTCAATATATTACTACTTTAATAATGCATTATTAATGTATTTATTTATATATTTAGTATATATTTACTGTATTAGTTTATTAGTTTATTAATACTTTAGCAATGTATTAATATATAAATTAATTAATATGTTACTTAATTAATATATCAATTAATTAATATGTTACTTTATACACCAATGTAAATTATTTCTTTAATTTATACATTACATTTATATATTAATGTATCATTAATATTACATTACATTATTAATTTATTTATTTATCAAGTAATATATACTTTAATGTAGTCCCTGATCGGGGTGGTAGTGCGGTCCACTTGGCGACCTGCGAGCGCGGGAGGAGGCCAGCGGAGCACAGAGCCATGTGCTCGGCTCGTGCCCGCAGCAGCTGCCAACCTAGTGCATTAAAAGGCATTCATGGATGACGGGAGGGACATTAATCCCACTCCCCTCGATCCCCTCTATGCACTGAACCATGCACTCTTCTTCTGGCATTCTCGCTCGGGTGGAGGACTTAGGCTCTGGTCCAGCGATTTTCATGGTTTTACAGTCGATTTTTATGCTCGGCCTTGGCTCTGCAGCTCTTCTGCAGATGCCGAGTTCGGATATGCCGCGACTTCATCTTCGAATGCGCCCTCGTAGGGGTGCCCCTTGGCACCCGAGACGCCCCCGCTCCTCCTCTCCGCCTCCCGGTTCGCCCTCCTCAGGTTCACGCTGTGCAGCTTTAATTGTTTCCCCTCGGCCTCAGGCTTGGCGCTCCCCGTCCGACTTGCATTCCTCCTCTCCCTCGCCTCGCCGCAAACCAAATACACCCTCCATGCCGCGTGAGCACTATGTTATATTACAGGAGCTCGTCTTTGAGCTCCGCGACGGTGTAAACGATCTTCAATTCAGGGTCCAGCAAATGGAAGGGAGACTCTCTCTCCTTCTTCAGCTCCTAGCTCCTCCCCCTCCTGCTGCTCCAGACCTTTCAAGTGACACTCCTGAGAACTCCACTACACCTGACCTCTCCAGTGCCACCCCTGAGAATTCCAGTGAGCAAAGCCACCATATGGACAGTGCAGCAGCTTCTCCAGAGCCCAGGACGGCTCTCGTTCGGGCGGAGCCTTCGGCAATCTCGGCGGGAGCAAACGACGTAGCAGTCTCAGCAGCTACAGCTAAGGAGAAGGAAGGCGACAGATGTGGCAGCCTGGGCACACCGGTACACGCAGATGAAAGCAACACAGCCACAGACATGCATTGGACCGCCGGCGGGACACCTATCATAGAGGAACCTGGGCCCCATGCCCCCATGCCCAAGTATGTTCCGGATTATACAGTGCTTGTTCCTTACTTCAGTTCTAGTGGTAGCAAATAGTTTAGTTTTCTGTAGCTATGTTAAATTTTGTTACTTTTATATACGGTTGGCTGAACTGGTTTCTCCTCAGGGAGCAGTTCAGTAACTACAACCGCTTGACTTAGTAAATGTATTCCTGAACCTGGTTCTGAGAAGGACTTTTATATAATACAAAAACTTGCTTACAAAAAAAAATATATACTTTAATGTATTAATATATTATTAATATTTTAATATATTATTGATGTATTAATAGTTTAATATGTGACATATACATTAAAGTAGTCTAATTTATAGATTGCAATAATGTATCTTTAAATATACTAAGGTCAATGTATTAATACTTTATTAATGCATTACTTTATGAATGTAGCAACACTTTAGTAATATATTTATTAATGCATTTAATGTGTTAATGTATTTATTGATCTATTACATATATTATTAATATATTTTTTTATGCGTTTAATAATATATAAAGTATTAATGTATTTACTAATATATATAATGTATTACTTTAATTGTATATTAATATTTTAACAATGTATTAATTAATAATATATTAATGATTGATTAATTAATACATTACATTTTATATTAATATATATTAATACATTAATTTATATATTGTATTTATACATTATTATTATACATTAAATTAATGCAAAACATTACATTAATAAATCATTAATGTAATATATTTATGGTCATCTCAAAAAAAGTTAGTTGTCAATTAACAATAACCACTTTATAAAAGTGGTTAATATAGATCTATAAAAGCCATTTTCCACCTTTACGAATTAATAGTACCAATCAAGTATATCAACCACTTTTATATATAATGATTGTGGCTAGTTATACACACTACTGAATAAATAACATAAAATAAATGAAACAGGTCTGCAAAAAATATATGTTCGATTCGCCGCGTAGTGCGCCCACGTTGAAGAGCATATAATTGATCCGCCTTTAATCAGACCGACCCAGCTGCTTACATTACTCGTAATAAAGCTATCGATTTCGGCTCTCCGCATGATGCTTTGAAAAGAGATAGACCAGCAATTATATGCTGTCCCCTCATCGTTCACATAAACGATAACCGAATGACGTCTAATATGCACCTAACAAAGTTTGACGCAAAGTATATATTTATCCTCCTTCTAAGAACCCAAATTATTCATCAATTTTTTCCTATACAAACCTTTTTTAATCTCTTGGCTATTACCTTGGAAATGATTTTGTAAATACATTTGCATAAATAAATTGGTTTGAATTTGTTAAAGATGAAGGATTATCATATTTTGGAATTAGTGCAAGAAAAGTGGTATTAGAGACTCCAAGCATCTTTCTCATTGTTGTATATGACTCAACAAACCTTCTTAAATCTTCTCCTATAAACTCCCTGAACCCAATAAAAAAAAATTTCTACATGAAGGCCATTGGCTATGGAATTTTGTCATAGAAAATAAAACTTGATTAAACATATAAAAAAATAAAACCATTTATAACATTATAAATTTTATCTAATTATTAAATAAAATATAAATGATAATCAATATTATTTAATAATGATAATAGAACCTTATAAATATAAATATTAATATTATGTAACATTATATTAGACATTTAGTATATTATATAGAATAATATTTTACATTATTTATGCTATAATATTATTATATAATATTTAAGAAATTTATTTATTAATTATTAAATAAATTTAAGTAAAATGATGACCTCTTAAAAGGTAACATAAGTTTTTGACTATTATAGTGATTTTATATAGTTGATTATATATTTGATCGTGTTAAAATAAAAAGATTGGTACTGTTATGGTTAACAATGATTGAGTCTGTTTGACCATGTTTGATGATGGTTAATTATGGTTGAGTTTATTTTCTCATGTTTGACCATGGTCAACTATGGTTGACCATGTTTCAAGGTCATTCTTAACTAAATTGTGTATTTTCCCCATTGATTGGTTTAGTGTAAAAGTTAATGGTTGATTATGGTCTACCATAATAATCCATAGTGACCCTTTCTCAACCAAGGTCAAACATGGTCAACCATAGTTAAATTGTGGTAATAAGAGGTTTATAATATGGTTATATCTATTGCGATGTTGATCTTAGTTAATTTATGTTGACTTGCTATCTTCATCAATGGTTTATTTTAGAGGAGGGAGCTTAGTTGGAAATCCAATAATATCCATGAGATCCAAAGGGATAAACCCTATGGCATCCATATTTTCTTAGGAATCATCATAATTCTTCAACTCATGATATTCAATATGAAAAACTTAGAAATTATAGAACAAATTAGAGCTATAACTAATTTCCATAATAGTGGAGATGTCATATGTGAGTCTTTGATGCCTTAAATCCATTTAAAGTATTTTTCTCTGCAAATAATAACTTACTTAAAAATATTATAGAAAGGAGGTTCACTCATTTGTCAGCAGTGAGATAATAATAATAAATTCAAAGAAACACAATCATCTAATAATTGTAGCCAATCTATGAAATATTAGAAAATGGACATTGTTTGTAGAGATTGTGACAATTTGTTACCTCCCAGGCCTACACTCAAAGATATTGAAGTCATTGAGCATAGTGCAAATATAGAGGCACTTAGAAAGATTTCATACTATCACCCAAAAAACTTATCCTTCCACTTTAGGATGGGTATTTTTCAACTCAATGTGGGAAAACCTATTAGATACAATTTATAGTTTCCTTTAGAAATAAAGTGATGGTGGACTACCAAGAGTGATATTTATCCAACTAGGTTATGGAGTCAAGATCAACAATCAAGAAGGGTTGAAAAATATTTAATGTGGAATATTTAGGCT